>JBCJKH010060822.1:0-24865 GCA_039877255.1 Loriculus beryllinus
GGGTGCACTCAGGAATGCACCACCAGATTGACACAATTAATTATGCAACAAATTTCCATAGCCTATTTTTGATAATGAGTTCAGTACACAATTCAAATTATTTCCATTAGAATAGATAAAAATCTTGACATTACACTACTTTAAATTGTTAAAAAGGGTAGCTCCCTTTGTTTGGAATAAGTCTCTTAAAAGGAGAGTTAGAACAAGACGCAGGAAAAGTGTAAGGCTTAAAGGAACAAAGGGAAGATGTTTTCCTTGCTGCATGGTAGCATCTGAGCCATTAGCAGTCCTTGGGAAGCAGCATATTTCAGACTGGAGCCAAATGATCACTCAGAAATGATTTGCTCAAATTAGGGAATTTTGAGCAGAAGTTAATCACCAAACTAAAATCAAACGAATTAAGGTGTAGTACTTGGGGTTTAGGCTCTCCAGAAACTGAATATGGCTTGAATTCTGTCGGAGGAATCTGCCACCTTCGAGGTACAGCTTAGCCACAGTGAAAGAAGAGGCAAAAAATCTGTTCAGTTAAGCCCAGCAGAGACACAGGTGATCACAGAAAACAGGTCTGTCATATTGATCCTTTAGTCAAATCTAACCTTGGATCAGTTGAAACCAAAGATTCTCCTACAAGCACTGTTTATGTCACCCCCTTAGTAGTGTGCCCATAATACTCTTCTGCAGCAAGTCCTGTGACTTTAATAGAGGAAGAGAGGGATGAGAATCCCAGTCCAGGTACAAATTTCTAAGCATAAATACCACCAGCAAATAAAGGTTTTGACTAAGGCATCCTATCCATAGCACAGTAGTACCAGAAGCTCCTGTTCTTTCCTCATGGCCTTTTGCTTGACAGATACATGTGTACTGCCCTTTGTGAATATACACTTCTCCCTCTCAATCTGTTCTATCAGCCCTCTCTATCCTACGTACCCACTTGTATGAGGCATGAATTGATATATTTTTAACTTTGCATCTGTGTGGGTGCATGTGACTGGCAGGCTGCCAGCGTCTGTTGTTTCTGAACTCTTGTCTTCAATCATTTTGGAAGTAAGCCTTGTAGGGAGACGCTAAGCGGGGATGAAAAAGGATTTCAGCCTACCTTCTATGTGTGGCAGTAACTAATCACTTGGAAGAAAAATGTAGAGATAAAGTTCAGTGAAGAATGGAATAGAGCAGAAAAAATACAATTTGCTCTTTCAAATCTGAATTGTGAAATCCTTCAAATAGATGTTTATGTATTCAAAAGCTAAGAACTACAGCCAGATTTTCTATGTGGTTAGATGATATCCTGGCACCCTTCTTCTCTGGCTCCCTCTCTATCTCCTAGAAAAAGCAGTTAACCTGTCTGTGTCAAATGACAGCTCTACCAGAAGAGTGAGTTATATTTAATTCAAGTTGTACTTTCTTGTGGTTATTTAACGCAGACAAGGCAAATTATTACTTAATTCCCCAAACTTGCTTCCTACCTAATACAGTGTTTTATGCCCTTTTGTGAAGGCAGATTCTGGCGTCTGACGTGGGCATCAGTGTTATTTACAGAATATAGTGTGAGAACTGTCAATTCACAAGTCACTGAAAGATGTATCCTCTTCCCAGGCAAATTTGTTATCTAATGAAGATACAACAGTAGAATATTAGAGTATATGACATTAGGAAGAAACTCTTCCCTGTGAGGGTGCTGAGACGCTGGAACGGGGTGCCCAGAGAAGCTGTGGCTGCCCCATCCGTGGCAGTGTTCAAGGCCAGGTTGGACAGGGCTTGGAGCAGCCTGGTCTAGTGGAGGACATTGCTGCCTGTGGCAGAGGGTTGGGACTGAGTGAGCTTTAAGGTCCCTTCCAACCCAGGCCATTCTGTGATGATGATACAAAACAAACAAAATCCAGTGAAAGGTATTATGGTATTGAATGTAATGTTTGGGTTTGAAAATCTTGTAGCTCTTCAGCATGTGTTGCTCTCTCCAATCAAGTCCCATATGTACTATTCTGTATTTAAAAGTCAAGGCCACTGTTTATCAGGATAAAGCTGTGCTTACTTTTAATAACAGAGATTCTGGTTTATATCACTTTGTCAAATGTTTTTGCAGTTTAGTTCAGTGCTGCTTCTTTGTGTGACACAAGTAACATAATATTGTCAACCTGTGGAGGCTTTTGAGTGCTTCTCTAAAATAGTAAAACCATTCTGAATAATTAGACTGGGAAAACAAGATACTTTATTTTGCTCATTTACTGTAATAGAATGCCAGTATAGAAGCCAAAAGCTGTTCCTCATGCTAAACTCCATGTGTGGTCCAGTAAATCAGATTAAATAATTTCTTTGAACTTAGGTTAGGCTCAGTGTTATCTGTCTTGAGACTGAAAGATTTAGCGCAATAGTGGATTTTGTGCTGAATCATCAGTAGGTAGCATACAATGTATTACACTGAGAATTTGAAGTCTTTGAGTACAGATTATTTTTCCTCTCTCACTGCTCTTATCTTAGCATTGATAAGGAGTCAGTGCCTTGTTAACAGTACTTCTAAACATGCTCTAAAGATGACAAAGTTTAAGGAAAATGGAGAGGCTGATAGGTAAGGCAGGTGGGAGATGTGCTTTTTAATAACTCATTGAAATTTAAGCAAGATGAATGCAGAGTTTAACAGTTCCTATAGTATATCCAAGTATATTATTTCATACATATGGCCTTTTAATTTCGGTATGTAGAAGAACTGGGCAACAGATAGAATCACCCCTGGGAAGTCTGAGGTGAGGGAATGACCTATCTGCAGCATCACTTTTACAAAGAACAGTTCTTGTTCATCACTGGTCACTCTGCTATGTTAGAGGCTTTTCCCCACTGTGTGCTCTGTCCTGTACTACATCCTGGTGTCCCCACACAAAGCACTATTTGCCACGAGGGCTGCTGGCTGTGAAAGCTGTAATGTAGCACGGCTGACTTTATGGGGGAAAATTTAAAAAACAGTGACCTGTGACAAGTTCCATTAAACTCATGGACCTTGAAAGACAAATAAAATGGATTAGTGTAGCACAAAAAGGCATTACAAAACTTTCAACTGTTTCATTTCATTGAGGTTTTATGCATTACTTGTTGAATTGGTTACTGGGATGACAGAAAATAGATTGAAAAATACAGAGAAAATAAAGGATCAAAGGGAGAGGCCCTTTGTCCTTGTCAGCTAGCAAGTGGCTAGTCCTGCTGCTGTCTGTTACTTTTCACTTCAGAAGTCCATGCCGATATAGACATTTATGGAAAGTCTTTTATACCTTTGAAGAACTGCATTTCCCCTTAAAAGGATGCTAAATTCCTGATGGCAACGCAAACAGTTAAGTTTACCAGTGAGTTGTTTCCTTCATTGACAGAGCCTAGTTTCAAGAAATAGTTAATGAAGAACAGATAAATCTAAGATGGATCATTAAAAATAATTCCCCAATATTTTTCTACTTAGCCTAATTTAGACTAGTTCAGAAGATCTTCTTTAATCATTTGGTATCGTAACACAGAATGTGTTTAGCCTTGCAAAAAAAAAAAAAAAGTCTCTGAGATGAATCATTGAAATAAATGATCTATTTAAGTTCTGCTTGAGACACATTTCAAGGGCACAAGTTATTTCTACATGTTGTTAAAAAGGCTTGGAGCATCAATAAAATTAATTATTTGGGTAATATTAGAGTGGGATGAGATTTCTGGCCTCTCAACTGAATTGTATATGGGTTTTCTTAATGTGTTGCTTAATTCTGTGAGGAGTCTCTAGCTATATGTTTTATCTGATAGTTTGAAACTGAATCCTAAACCCCTGACTATGAATGTACCTGAATTTGGGGAGATTATTTGGAACTGATGGGCCACATTTATCAAATCTCTCTGTGAATACTAAGTGCCTGGTCTCGGTGACTTATTGCAGCATTGACTTGACAGGTTAATTATAAGTCATGTGGAAAAAAAGTATTTATTAGCTTTAAACTTCATTGCACTTCAACTTCACTTGCTTGTTCCCTTATTCTTGTTTTAGTATAAGGTAGATAGGAGCCCCACATCCATCTTACTATTTTCTTCTGTCGTGTTCACTCTCCCTGAATCAAGTCCTGCACATTTTTATATTTCTCCTCTCTGATACAACAAAATATATTGAATCCTTGTGAGGGGAAGAAAAGACCTTGCTCTCATTAGACAGATGGCATTTTAAAGGGCCAAGACTATGTTTCAACTTTGTCAATCTGCAACTGCAGAAATGCTCAAGTTCTCTGTCTTTCCATGATTATACCTCTGAGGAAAAGGCTGAGTAGGAAGCAGTTATGTCTGTAGGGAAAACAAATGACACTTTGTCCTATCATTCACAGCCTGTGAAATCTCTTTAGCCCAAACTGAGAACAGAATGCTATCCTGAGAGCAAGAAACCCAGTCAGACAACCATTTAAAAACACTTATAAACCAGCCACGTGTCTGCCCTTTCTCAGTTACAGTATTCAAATTATGTTTCCCCTTGCTAAAACGGTTGTTATCCCTTCTAATTGCTTCACCATGGAAATTACTGAGCTGTGGCTGTGCAAAGCAGTGGCTGGGGACCAGGATCAGCTTTGTGTATCTATGCTGAATTCAACCCAGGCTTCACTGGGGAATGGGGGAGAAGGTGGCCTTTTGTCACCGTGATTTGCCTGAAGAGGAGGCAGAAAGCTCCCCAGCAGTGCTCAGGGAAGCAGGGCTGGTGCTCTGAGCCATGTATAAGGTAGACCCAACCTATTCTTTCTGGAGGACTTCATAGTCTTCATCTACTTTGGCATGGGCATTTCCAACATTTTCCTCAGTGCTGCAGGAGGACCTACAACTCTTTTCAATCCTAATGCACCCACACTATTGCAGTCCAGATTTCTGCCTCTGTTTCTCTGCTGTCAGTATCTGAGTGGCATTTCTTCCACCACCAATGATGCCTCTCACTTTGTTGGTTCAACCCTTGCCACCTAATCCCTCTCGGGAGTGGTTAGTACTTATATTTTCTCAAATGCATTCTGAATTCCACTTGCAATGAACATTTACCTGTACAGTATATTACATTCCCTTATTTCTCTATTCAGCAAGGAACGCTATGTCAGATGGTGAAAGGCAGTGCTGCATGTTTCATGCTACTATGGAAGAAGCTGTATTTGTTACTATTCATTAAAGTACCAAAAAGCTGTCATATATTCTCCAGAGGCAAATAACCTTCTAGAGGATCAGTTGTAGTGTTCACAGGTGTAGCAGATGCATTACCATAATTAACAGTGTCTCCTTAGGAAGTAATATATTCATCAGCACTAATAGAACTCATCCAGTGCTATATGATATTTTCTGTGTCATCCTCCGTGAAAATGCTTGGATATGGGGTACTTAGGCTTAATAAAATTGCATCCTTTGGCGTTAATAAATAAACTTCTTAGATCATATCAGAGCTCAGATCAGTATTTTTGTTGCCACAGAATTTCATAAACCCAGCACATACAAAGTAATATACAGATGCATTTGAATAACCTACCTGTAGTCTATCTCATAGGCAGACATTGCCTTTGACCTCTGCCATAAGGCCAAACCCAGGAGAAATTTTGCATAAAGGAGGAATAGAGAGAAGGAAGAAGGAGGCAGAGAACTGACACAGGCACCTGTCAGCTGAGCCTGTCAGGTTCTAGAGTTCAGCTGATCACCATTAGCTGTGATGTGGGATTGCACATTGCTTTGTTTTTCTGGGTACCTCAAAACTGCAGACTAATCTTCTGGAAATTTGGAAGTTTCCTTTCATTTGAAATAGCTCTTAGTCGAGAACAATGTGCTTCTGAAGAATAAAATAGCTTAGAAAATGTATTTTCCATTTACTCTTAGCCTTGTTTCCCAGTCGTTAATAGTTGGATTGAACTGTGTTATGGCAGAAAATGTTTTATCTTCCTTCTAAGAAATTACCAATTTTTACCACACTGTTAGGGTTTTCTAAGTTATAATTATTGGTGATTTGTGCTGTATTTAGAAATGTTGGTAAGGCAAGAAATTAAAACAAAAAAAAAATGGGATGCTGCTTCTGGGACATGATGGGTGGCCTCTATCTGCTATTGTTTCAATAGTGAATTATTCCTTAAAGACTTAATTCACAACCATCTGCATTTTGTAAAACAACAAATCCCTGAAATCTACTTGAATTTCCTACATTTTTGAGATGTCTCTTGTGGTATCTGCAGACTTCTGTTCTGCTGCAGGTATAGAAAATCTTCCTTCCCAGTCTGTGAACAAACTAACAATAAATACAGTGCAGATACCATAGGTTCTTTTCTGATGAACAGGATGAACAGAAAAACAGGGGCACAAACCCATTTTTCTGTTTCCACTTGCAGATCACCTTTGGGTGAAAAACAAAAATCTATATATTGGGTGCACAAAATGACAGGCTTGTCTAACATAAGACTCAGCAGCTGTCAGGATTAGCCTGAAGGCCTGGAGGGTATGGCCTGACATATGGGTTTCCCGAAGCTCTAGCTGTACCTATTTCACTGTAGCAGCAACAGTAAATAAAATGCTGATGAGAAGAGTAAGCACAAATGACTTGAGTTCTGAATTTCACTCCTTTATTGCCAAAACGTTACTTTCCATTTCCAGTAAACAGTTATTAGTCAATGAACCTTCATAATGTTTTTCAGCTAAAACAGGTCTTTATTATGGTTAAATGTAACATGGCAGAAAAGCTGGAACAGAAAAGGTCCATCCACGTGTGTGTGGCAAGATGTCTGAGCAAGGAGATTGGCAGCATTTTAAGGACAGCATTAACAGTGGTCAGTCCCCTGGGGCTTCACTCCAGCTCGCATGGTGTATGTCCCCCTCCCCAGTCAGTGGTGGTTGTGGGGATATCTGTTTGTTTCTCTTGAATACATGCAGGCCTGAGGTTAAAATCCTGACTCTGAGGTGGAGAGAAAAATATTACCCGTTTCAACAGGGCAACGTTGTATTCAAACTTGGTAGCTGGTGTTTCTTAATGAGGACCTTTGATACGTGACACGTGTGTGTCTGGTATCTATGGCAATGGTCATGTATTCTAACGTAAGCACATGCTGGTAACTTGTAGTTAGCATCAGAGCATGACAGGAGGGAGACTTTTTATCCATCATCTATTACAGTCTTAATGGTACCAAGAGCAACGGTGCATGGAGAGGTGATAGGAAAAACGTGTTTTCTGGAGCTGTTTGTCTTAGAGGCCCAGCACTGGATTCGCTCCTAAGGAATTTTACGTTTACTGAAAGTAAAATGTCCCTCCCTTTTTCCCTTCCTCCAGTTTCTCTGTGTTTTGAGGTTCTGGGGCTGACCATTTGTTTCTTTTTTTTTAGAGAAGCAATGAACACTGAGGAAGGGTGCAGGAGAACAAAGGCAAAGTGATGCATTTTATTTTACATCAAATGAAATAGCTCCAAAATGAAGCAAACCAACAAACCCTATGGGTTGGTTTTCTTTTCCTAGGAATAAAAACCTCCAACATTGTTTGCGTATTCCAGGCTATCTTGAAGCTCTTCCGTTCTTGAAGAGGCACTGACCTGATCATGGTGTCCCCAAATTTTGCTTCGAGCCTCCAGGCTTTTTACTGCTTTTCTCTGAATTTCCCCCCTGGTCTGCTCCTGTGTTGCTCTCATGCTGCCTCCTTCCTGTTTTGCTTTTGAAGTAAATTCAGAGGGACAGTGAAGACACCAGTAAGGACAAATTCAGAGTGAGAGCACTGACTTAACTCATTTTTAACACACAGGCTCAGGTCTCCACAATCTTGAGTGATTTCTGAAGGGCTGCAGAATCTGGCACTGAATGTGTCCAGATAGCTCAGTTTTCATGTGATACAAGAGAAAATCTGCTCAGTGTTCAAGTGGGAATTCACTCTTGGCTTGGGGGGGAAAAAAAAGAAAAAGAAAAAAGAATCCTAATCAGAAATCCATCTTGATAGCTCAATTTCATTTCACCCAGCTCAAGAGAAGCAATTGTGTCCTTTCCTTGTTTACAATGCAGTGGAAGGAAACCAATCACCCACAATGATGTGAGCTGCAATTAACAGATCAATAGCAACTTCCCCTTAATAAAAGCCACAGTTCTGTCCTGGGCTGATACTTTATTCCCTTATTGCCATCAGCTCAATGGATCTTTCTTTAATCGCTGCATGTATGTCTTGATAGGTACACACTTGTGTAGCAGTGGTAGGTTTAAGTCAGGCCTTTGAATCAGGCAGACAGGCTTCCTGCAGCTGAGCTCACAGCACACCCTCACCTCACTATAACAGTCTGCATCTTTCTGCACCAGTGTGTAATTACTCACCACGTTCCACTTCAGTGCCATATGTATATTCCTAATGATTCACCATACGAATAAGTAGAACAAATCTCCAGTGACACAAAATGCAAAATGTACATTTTAATGAGTACAATATTTAGATATCTACTTAGTGTATGTTTATGAGAAAGTTATTTATTTCTAATGACTGAGAGGTACTCTATTGGAACTAACTGTGATAGATTTTTTTCTTGGCTCTAACAATTTATCTGATGAACTTAGTCTACATTTTTTCTTCACAAGTTGTCCAAAACTTGGACTTCTTTAAATATGTGTGTTATTTGTAATTGTTTGCCAAACTGCTTTACCAGTGGTTCTTGGGTTTTAGATCATTTGCAGGCTGTTTGCATCTAGTACTTGCTCATGAGTATGAAAGCTGTGCAGTTGCATTTGGATTAGTCATGTGTGTTTTTAACTGGATGAGCAGGACCATGAGCAGGATCATGAGCAGGATGATGAGGATGGGATCTTCAGCCCTTATGAATTTATATTTTACTTCCTATGGCTACTTATTGATTCACTTGTGTTTCATGGCTCCTTCTTTTTGCTGCCAATAAAACAACTAGTATATTTGTTTATGGCAAGTGAACATAAAGCCAACATAAATACACAAAATTTATTCTGAGCTTGGGGATTTTCTAGTGAAAAAAATGATGATTGGGTTAATTAAAACAAAAAAATATAGGCAAATAGTTACACTTCAAGAATCCTTCACTCCCACTGACATACACGCAGTGTAGATATGGGTGCCTCTCTAAATTAGAGGGTACTATCCTTGGTGATCTTACGTTCAGAATTCTTGTATTCAACTGTCTGGAAAATGGCTGAAGGTTAAGTGCATAGTTTAAAGGTTACCAGTAGCCACAAAGTAAGTCATAACTATTACAATTTTTAATTTAACAACTTGAGAAGCATTAAAGTAATGAATTCTCTTATTATCCTTTCCTAGTAAATGCATTCTCGGCGTGATAAGAACATCAAGCAATAGTTAAATGTATGAATATAGCCCAGATAAGAAAAATAGCTGACACCTGGGCATTGGAAAATGAAAAGCTAACTTTTCCTGTAATGCAGTTAATTCTTGAAACAGTTAAGGTTTAATTGAATGGGAAATCATCACAAGATAACTTTATTCTTGTCATTGGGTCATTTTACCCTTGTACGAGAGGTGCCATGCTTGATAGAAACCTATTAGAACTGAATTTAATTTTTCAAATTATTCATTTAATCTTTAGTTCCCATTTTTCAGTCTAGAAAATAAGATAATTGAAATGCATAGTGAACAGGAATCAAGTGAAGTAAATTGTAACAGCTTTTGGAGTTAGTTTAATAGCTTTACATCTCCTGTGCCATCAGAAAATATCTCCAAAGGTATTTACAGCCACCATTATTTGAAATATATACATTTAAAAATCCTGTTTATTTGGAAAAGAACCCCAGATTTAGGTCTTTGTGTGGATTTTCAGAGCTGTATGCCAGACACTTCCCTTGTTTTTACAGAACATATTGCTGGTGATTTGGCCATGATGGTCTGGAATGTAAGAGAAGTAATTACAGAAGTCTAGCTGAATGCCATTTGATACCCATCAGGAGTTCAGCATATTGTCAAAGCACAGTGATGTGCTGTTGCATAATACTGATGCAGTAAAACTGATGTCAACATTAGTGGGAGTTTGTGACAGGTTTTTTTCGGGAGATCTCAAGGATCTCTTGAGGCTAGGTAAGCACTCTCCAAAGGGGACTGGCAGTTCTCAGGTGGGCCCTTGCATTAGCTCAAAAGATTCAGCAGAAACATACAAATACTCGGTGAAATGTGCAGAACTTTATAATAGCCATTTTGCAGAACTGGTGAACTTCTTTCATCTTTTGTGGTGGTTTCTTCATGTAGTTTTCCTTTACTGTGTCTGTTTTGTAGTTCTGTGTGTGTCATTGTGTTGCTCCTGAGTGTAAATAAAAGTTCGGTCCCCTGTGCTAGGGGTTGAAAGTGTGTGCATGCTGTCTCCTCGTGAGCGTATTCTGGGCAGAGAACCCAGCAGAATTGCATGAGTGGTGGTTGAGGAAAAGCATTTTTAGCTCTTTCAGGAGTGTAAAAACACTCAGATGAGCTAGAGAGCTGGGGCATCCTGTGTCTTCCCAGCACAGAGTATGTTAGAGCCACTCTGATCCATGAAATGGGGTCTGAGAAAGCAGCACGAAGCCTTCAGCAGGCTTGTGCCTCCCTGAACACATGCCAGCATTTGAAATTTATATGAATTAACTGAATGGCACTGTTAAAACTCAGCGAATGCTCAGAAATGCTCAGCAGAGTTATGCCTGATTCCATTTCCCTCTGCTCTTCACCCTGCAAGGTCTATTCAGTTTTGTCAGTGAGAAGCTTGAACCCTTCTCCCTGCCTTTTCAGTGGTTACCAAAAGCAGGGCTGTCCACCCAGTCTGTTCTCTCTAGTTCATGCCTAAGTGTTTGCACATTCCTCCTGATGGATCAGAAAGGCCAGTCCAGACAGGGAGGATTTTAGCAATTCATAGACTTCAGGCATGTCATATTCCTTCTGATTTTCCTATTGCATTGGTGTGATAGGTTAACAGTCAGTTTTCTTAGTATTCACTGGAGCCCTTCAGTCTGGATATTGCCATCTCTAAACAGGAGCTGAGCTCCCACATGAATAGGGTGTTCTGTCCTGCACCACACAGTGGGTGAGTACAAGATTGGAGTTGGTGTATTTATGATGCTGTGGTTTTCCACTCAGGAATACCCTCTAAGAAATACCTTCCTATCTCTAGGAAGCCCCAACCAGTATTTAATTATAGCTCTATTTAGATGGCAATGGCACCTGGTGGCTCCTGGAAGCAGAGTTTATGCACTTCCAAACATATCATGACACCATCAATATATTACCAGGGTGGGGTGGTAATATATCAATAACCAAACTTCCCTTTGAGCCAGGAAACAATAGGAGTTATGAGCTTGGCTGATTTTGTACGTCAGGCTGTGTACACCTTTTAAAGCACAAAGCTTAGAACAGTTTTGTCCCTGAAAAGCTGTGCTGGTTACAGCAAAGCAGCCCAATTCCTTCAGCTTCTCTGATTTTTTTAATGAAACATGTCTTGCTTTTGCATTTTGTTATATGTGCATTTATTTGTAATAGTGCTTTTATTTAATTGTGGTTTTATATGGTGGAATATCAGTATGCATTTTCTGACAACTCAAGTGTTTTCTGCAATACAAATCAGTGAGTCACATCAACAAAGAAAGCCCATCTTTCCTCTTATTTGTATTCAGTTCATATCATTTTATCAAGGAATGGTAAAAATAGGTTTGAGAGATTCACATATAAGATCTTAATGAATGTGTGAAGTTATTCCATCACAAATGTATACTTACAAGTTCTGCACAAGGTCAGTCTTTGTCAGTATTGATTGGGAACAGAATTGAAATGCCAGAAGTTGTCCAGTTTATCATCAAGCTGCTGAAACCATCTCATCTCTGATATTTCAACAAAAGAGCCTCAGGCAATCACAGTAATTATTCAGAAAAGCAAATCTCAACTACTTTTAAATGCAAAATTCTCTGTCCTAGCCAAATGATTGTTAGCAAGGGATTACAGCATTATAGAAGATACTTTGCCCTTTCCTGTGCGTGAATCAATCTTGTTTACATCTGGCCAAGTAACAAAGACCGAAATTTAGTTAACAAATTCTAGTGATCAGGCTTTGATGCACAGCAGATGGTGTCAATAAATACGAAATAATGGAGGAGTTTTCAGTAATACCTAGCTTTTAGCTGAGATCTGAATATTGAAGCATCTTGTGAGATAAATCAATACACTCCAATAAGACCAAAGTGTATTCTATGATAACCTTCAACTTATTGGTCTTTTCAATTAAAACAAAAAAATCCCTCATCTGAAATAATCTATAACCTGGTAAAAGAGGTTTTTTTCTTTCAAATTCAAAGGCATCATAAGTTTGAAAGCACATAAGCAAATGAGAGACTCTCACTTCTTTCCCATTTAACTAAAGCAAGTCTTACATGTTATCAGCATAGCTGAGATAAAAATAAGTAAATAAATATAGAATGTCAGAGCAAGTAATAAACATGTCACCCATAGCCCACCCTTGCTAGGAAGCAAGGCAAAGAGAAATTAACTATGGGGCAGCAGAGTAGTTCTGGAAGGCCAGTTTCAATGGGAAGCAACAGCTAGCAGCTCAGTTTTTAAAAGGATGTTTTACTTGCCTGTCTTCAAAGAAGGACTTAGGACTGGGATCTTACTAGGTCTAAAATACTAAAGCTGTAGTGAGAAACAAGCTATACAGATTTAAGACACATGGCCTGCCCAAGCTGAAGCTGGATTCCCTGTTTGTCTGTGTTCGGTGACTCTTGAAGGCTCTTGTAGATCATCTTCTTCCTAAAACCAGGTCTAGGCTCTCTAGGGCCCCAGTGCACTGCACAGGGAAGTTGTGCACTGCAGCACCTGAGCCCTCTATGCTAAAGACAGCCTGCTGTATAGTTTTCCCTTTCTAATGAAGCCAGATCTTCTACCTGATCACACTCTACATCACTCAAGTGACTAGTTCATTTAGGTTTAAATGGCCCTTCTGCCTGAGGAGAAGTGTTGGCTGCTGTCTTCATCTGTCATGGCCATCTGCTCTACTCCTCTTTTCTTCTCAGCGTGACTAAAGGAACTTACGTATGAGAACAGATTGTGGGACACACATTAACCTCTTTAGAGACCATAAGTGATCCCCAAGGAGTGTAGAGTTTACTCTTTAACTCCAGTTCCTCTATCTCAAAATGACTGTCTCTCTAATTTCCTCACTGGGGCATGTTCCACCTTTGGTTTTTACAGACTTCCCATTGATGTCAATGAAAACTATGTGCAAATATTAAGAGCAACATATGTCCCAGAGTCAATACCTTCCTTTTTCTCACGTCTTTTCTCCCATAGTGGAAAATCATCTTGATTCAAAAGTGTATCATTAAAAAAAAACTAATGTGCTATGACTTTTTGAGCTCTGCCATTGCACTGAGTGAACTTATACATAGGATGGTCATTTCGGGTACCTAACAATGTGCACACTTCCCTTAAACATTAGATCAGAGTGTGAGTTGAATAGAATTTTAATTTTCCTATCAGTGATTCCTACAAGCATATTTTGTATATAAAGATGTAAGTGGAAATGTTTCTGTATGTAGTGGTATTTAAAAAATACAACATGTATTTTCATATGGAGTTATATGTCTAGGTCTTAAGATGGGCATGCCAACAGGGTGTTACTTTTTAAGAGTTCTTCTTTGATGAATTTATGATACTAGCAATTTATGATACTTCCCTCTGAAATGTTTTAATTATTAGATCAAGCTACAAATTAGTGGCAACACATTTCAAGTGCTTGAACCTTACTATACCTTGTCTTCCTGTATCACCCAGATTACAGAGAATTTAGGTCCAATTATTAAAAAATTTCTGCACTGATCATTTGACAGTTTTGATTCCCACTAACACAATATAGTTGATGAAAGCTTATGAGACTTTTGAATTTGGGAATATATTTCTGTAACCAAGCAACACTCAAACCCACACAAAGGTTATTGTGGTGCTGATAAGAGGGTGGTACTTCACTAGATCTCAAATCACCAGGATTGCTTCATCTTCTATTAAGACCTAAAATCTTCCCCCAGATTTTCTGACAACACCGAAATATACCCAAATCTGCAGCTCCTTAGAGAAAGATGATGATGTTGTGTTTAGTCACATTAATTTTGCTAAAAAGTAAAAAAGATTGTACAGTATAATAATATAACCAGAACTGAAACAGTGATACTGACAGAGATACATTCTGAAGAAATAAGCCCAAGCAAACATGAGCTAAATAAGGTAATTCCTTTTGAAACTTGCCCAGAAGTCCCACACATCTATAGCGGCTTCCTTTTCTCTATCTTCTTTGACTTGTCTCAGGGTGGGAAAGATCCAACTTGGTCTATAATTGGATTTGGAGATGGAGCTGCAACTAACAGTATAGCTAGGAAATGCTCTTTCCTAATCTTGTCACTCACTGAGTAATCAAATAAACTGAAAGACAGAATGTTTCCTGCACTGCTTTATGCTCTGACTCAGATCCCTTTCTCCCATTAAATGATGCTTACCAACATGGATAAACCTACTGAATCCTGAGCAGTTAACACCAATGAAACTCCCTGTGCTTTCCAGGATAAGGGAAGAGTGCTAAGACTCACAGTTAACATTTTACCATTATTTTCATTTTGCTGTCTAAAGTCTTACTTTTGTATCAAAGGGAAGCCAAATATTCTTCACAACGTGACAAATATTTTGTCAGATGACCACAAATCCACATCATACAAAAACAACCAGGGCCTTCTCTGTTTGCCTATGAAGCAGCTCCCAGATTGAGTGCAGGCTAATAGCACTATTCAAAGGTGACAAGTGTATCAGTGTGAATCTGTTTTAATTGAGGATTTATATGTTCTGCAGATTTTACAAGGTTTGTTCAGGAATTGAATGCCTCTGCCACTGATAAAACCTAGGAATCTCTTTTCTTCCTTGAAAAGCAGTCTTGTAAGAAATTAATAAAATAGGAATGACAAAGTTGAATGACAGAAAGATGCTAACGTGGGCTGGGGGTGTAAACAGTTCTGTTTGCAGAATCAAGACCAGCATAAATTTTTCCCTGCCTGAGCATGCTGGTTTATTTTTATTAAAGCCATCAACCTCTTTGTGATATGGCATCCCCAATTAATCAATGAGGATAATAGCTCCTGCTCTCACTTGTTGTAACTCGGTGAAACCTCTGCTGATCCACCCAGACCACAGCTAGTAGAGTACCCACAGCCTCAGAGTGCAGGAGTGCAAGACCCCAGGCTGGTTTGGTGAGCATCCAGGGTGTGTTTAGGACAACTAGTGTTAAGCTTGGTTTGTAAAGAGTTTAGAAACCTTGTGATGAAATAACTGACTGCTGCTCTCCTCCTCCCAAAGCCCCAGAGGCTTTGCAGTCAATACAGGCAGAACCAGTTTCACAGACTGAGCCTCTACCTGGAGAGATTTGTCTTCTGGTTTTGCCCATTCATGTGAGATTTCCTGGCAGACTATGTGTCTTGAGGGTGCTCTTTTCATTACTCCACCTGTGGCTGTGTGGCTCATTTTGTTCCTTGCTGGAATACCTTAAATATTGTTTAAGTATTAATGGAGAAATAAAAGATTCTGCATGATACAGTTGAAAAAGCACAGGGGAGTGAAGTCATAGATCAGTAAAAAGGTTGGACTCTGCCTGTCTCTCCTGGTTTCAGTACTGCAGCCCATAATACAACAGTACCGATTCCTGGTAGTCACAATGAACAAAGAAATTACCAGAGATCTCGGTTAATAAAAGCTTTTCCACTGAGTTCAATGAATGCAAAAGGCAGCCTGGCCTTGGGCCAAACCAGCCTGGCAGCTAATGCTATGCTGAACTGTCACTCCAGGAGAGTGAGAAGAAACTCTCTGCCTCCCAGGCTCACTTTCAGCTCCACTGTCCTCCTCTATTGCACAGCAAACAAGAGTTACTCTCACGTCTAAGCAGAGAAAGGAGGAAATTCACAATGTGTCAGGTTTAGGTGAAGGTATCACCCAGGTTCGTAGCCATCAAAGTGGAGAGAGCTTCAGTCGGAAATGTGTTAAATCTTCCATTGTAGGTATGGGACAATATACCCCTGTGGAGCTGTCATCTTGGTCTCTGCTATTTGAATATTGGTATAGTCCCTAAAGCATGAGCTTCATACATTCCTTGCAAGGTTTGTTTTATTAACTACTTTCATGCCAGATATTCTTGGCATCCCCCATTTTGTGATTCAGTCCTGGGTTCTGGTGAATTTGTGAACATAAATTTACCTTAATCCTTACTCCCTCTTCTCTGAATCGTCTCTTAGCAGTGTCCAAGACTGTAGAGTTTGTGCTGAAAACTGTGCTGACCTATTAGCATTTCACAGAATGGATTCTACCTGTAACTGCGGTTTCTATGTTCATGGCTATTCATGTTTTTTAAAATGCTGTACTACCACCTTGTAAATAATGTACAGGGTTTAAGTGAAAACACTTTTTCCATCAACTCTGCCTGATTAAATTAACACATTTTTTTTTATATGCTTTTAAATACTTTTTCCACCCTAGCAATTTATGCGTCAATACCTCTGACATGCAGTTTTGTTTAACATAGGGCAACGCTTAATTAGTGCTTCATAATCATGTGAGAATCCTGTTAACAAAGTAACATAATATGTGCCCTGGATGTTTTGTTGCTCTAATCCAGACCTGATGAAAAGGAAGCCATAATAAACATCTTTTATAATTAATGCAAGAATGTAAAGAGATCGAGCTTGGTACCTATATTCTAGATACAGCTTTGCAGAAACAATAAATGATAGTTATGTAAGTTTTCTAGGCCATCAAAATACCGTTATCCCTAACAATGTATTAGAGTATGCATGTACAAGGTCAGGACTAAAATGTCCTTACTGAGCCTCTCTTTAGCTTTATTATGTGCAGCTGTGTCTTGAAAACACTTTGGGCCAGAAACTGTATTTTTCCATTTGGTTTTGGAGAGCCTGCAGGAGCACTGCAAGCTGAATGAGAACTACTCCAGATGATTCTCCTGCTTTTAGAGGAATCTCATAGGATTTTCCTACCATCTCATGACTATTATGTTGCTTTATTTATTTACCGAATTTGGGATGAACTGCCTTCAGGAAGTGGCTGACAGACCACCTAAGCCAGACTTTAAACAGCTACATTATGTGAACTGCATTGTAAGAACTCCTAAAACTACCATGTTCTCCATACAAGGCAGAGTTGACAAAAAAAGTCCAGTATGCACTGGCTTCAGCGTCACACTGCTTAGAGATTGTGTTATGCACAGGCACCAAATAATTTTTTATATAGGATCAAGTCTGGTTTTACGGTAGTTACTGAAGAAATCCTAGAAATAAGCAGAAGAAGTCTAACAGGAAATGTATGTTTATATTACCTTAGAGAAAATGTCTGTTTCTTTTTCACTTTGGTATTCAGTTTCATTGCCATAGATGATGCAACACCACCAAGTTGCCTGTGGTCTTGTTACTGTAGCCCATACCCTCCTCTGTAGGTGTGCAGCTTTTCTGGATACTCATCAACCTGCTTGTAGGCACTGTGTTTCCTGTGACCGCATGGGAGGTGCATGTCTGGGCTTGGTGCAGTGAGATCTGGAGTATCTGTATTTTGGTTGAGAGTGCTCGAGAACACCTTTGCCCACACCCTCTGGGTCTTCTTTCAGCTGCATTGTCATGGTTCTGAAGAATCCTTGACAGACCCTGCTCCTTGTAAGCATCCTTGGTTTAGATAAATTTAGGGAATAGATTAAGTATTGGTTCCATTAAGCCATATACATATTCATGCAAGATTCGTTATTTGTATACTCATTATTTTTCTGTCATAAGCATTTAAAAAGCAACACCTTTTGTATGCAAATTTCTGCTTAATAATACTTGCCAGCCTTCAAATTAATGAATTGAAAGGATAATTTTATGCATGGGTTTGAATCACAGAATGAGTTAAGATTCAGTCACAAAGATGCCATTTATCTCCAGTTTTGCAGTAGATGATTCTTAGTGCCCTGTATATCAGCATGTAAATATCCAGGCTGGAGATGCACAGGCTTGTACAGACAAATTAATGAAAACTTAACCTACAGATAGTGCTTATTTTCATGTGTTCACATATGCTGTCCTTAACTGCCAAGTGCCCTGAGTGTTTTCAACAGATGTGTGTGTACATAGATACTGTATTGTGTTAACACTATGAAAATATATGTAAAATGCCTCCTCCTCACAGATATATAAGGGCTATATAAAGATTTATGTGACTTAGCTATATCTAAACATATCATCCAAATAATAGCAAAATCTAGACCTTACTCTTTCCAATATAATAAAGGAAATACAAAAGTTCATGGTAAAATTTTCAGTAAGTGCGGAAGGGTTTTTCTCAACTGTTGCTTTCTTCCATAGTCCCCTTCAGCCTAGGCAGCAAAACATTTCTATAGAATTGCATAGAACCTGTTTCTTATTGTCTAGCTGCCAGTCAATGCATCCATCAAATAATCTTGTTTGCTAATATAATTGAAGTCAGAGTAACGGAGAGACTGGGCTTGGAACCCTTGATGTTCTAAGAGCAATGCATTTGTGCATGCCAGTCAGGTGTAGCAGCTCAGTGTTTTAGTTGAATGAGTAATCCCTCAACCAGGAGAAATGATGTTTAAAAAGCGTAATGAAGTAGATGCATATTACTGAAAGGTACACATTTCTAAATGAAACAATGCCAGTATCGAGGGCAGTTTGTTTCATACTTGAGGACAGGTTTCAGACAGGTTACTATTTCAGTTTCATCAGTTTTAGTTACTACTTGGTTGGTAAAGAGGGGGAGAAAAAATTAATCAAGCTGCACTACAATTAATCTGTGATATGATGTGGCATGAGCAGTTATTACTCATAGTGAAAAGCAATTTACCAATTAATCCAAAAATAGCACAGGAAAAAAACTTATCTGTAAAAATTATCATCTTGGACATTATTTCCATTTCTGTATTAGCTCACTACAGCTACTTCTTATTAACTCTGGGAACTGTTAAGCATTTCCCTAATGTACATATCTTAGGATTTTCCACCGTATGTGTTTCCAGTCAGTATAATGGCATTTCTGAAGAAATGCTGCTTCTTGCTTGTGTCTCAGGGCATTTTCTTGTTTTTTCAGTTTTAAGCATCTGCTTCATAAACCTTCCTGAACTAATTCAGATCTTACTGGTGTAGGATCTTCCAAACATTTGTGTTTTCAGGAAAGGTGTTTAAACCAGAACCACAAAGATTTCAGAATGCGTTTTCTTCAACCTGCAGGAGATTCAATCCCATCCTCATTTCTCAGAGCTATGTGCTAGATGTAGGCAGTACCTTGTGATATTTTTCTACAAACAAGGACTTTTATTGCACTACTGTAGTGTTCCTGTCTTCTTGCCACAGTAATGAGCTCCAGTAATCCTTCCTCTCCATCGCTATTTAGTTAGTAACAGCACCACCGAGTGCCACTAACAGACCATTGCCAACTGTTTGAGGTTAATACCAAGCCTGTACTTAAAGGCATGGCTGTGAGCAACTTATTTCCTGTTATAGCTGTGAGTCTGAAGAAACATCATAGTAGAAAGTTAATCAGAAAAACACTTTGGTTTTGCCTATTTGCTGTTGTGGGCATGGTCTTGTTTCCATCAAATTAGACTGTATTGGGTGCTAGCTAAACCATTTTGCTGTTTAGTCTTGTTCCAGAACAGTCTGTAGAGCATGGGAGGTATGGCAAAAGGGCAGTGTAGCCCTATGTGTTTCCTGGCACAGGCATGATCTACACATACCTTGTCACTGTAGCTGTTAGTCTTTTTTTTATTCATGCTAAGGTCAGAGAGATCTACTTACGGTTAATGTGCCAATTGTTGTAGAAAACACCAGTCACAATGACTGTTTTTCTGCTTCTTATTATGTACATAAATTGATACTGGAGATGGAGAAGTATTGTAGTGTTGCAGTATTGTTCAAGCAGACAAAAATTGCTTGCTGGAGATAATTACCCACTCATGTACAATTCAGAAAAACAAATGGCTCTTTCATTAAGTTTGTAATTCAGTACACACATTTTCTTGCACTTGGCTGTTAAGCATAGGACATAAAAGATGTATTTTTAATTTTGAATCAAATTTAGAGTGAACTGTAGTAATGTGAATTCTGTTACGTTTCCCAGGACTTGCTGATCTGTCCACTTAGTCATATACAGATGAAAGCTTGATTCTCTTAAGGTAGCATACATGTTGAGGTGCAGAAAGAGAATGCTACTTGTGGCAGGAAATTACTCCTTTAGATGATGTAGTTATATAGTGAAATACTGGTTTTCTTCAGACTCTTTTGTGTCCTATAGTCAGAAAATCTGCAATGAATTTTTCACTTAAGTTTCCTAGTTACAACTTTATCATTGCCTAGACTACAGAGGTGAAAGCTCTTCTGAAAACATTCTCATCCACAGCTGAAGATAGAATTTGCAGCAAAGTCCCCATCCTTGCATCTCTGTTTCCATGGTCAGCCCCTACCTAGATACTTCCACTTGTCTACAAAGAATGTACAGTAGACTATGCTGTGTTATGTTGGTTGTTCTTCTGAACTGTCTCCTTTGGAGACAACAGAACTATCCTGGGGTCATCTCTGGACTGTCTTTTGTGTGATTCTGAACATCACTTTGGCTAAGTGACTCTCTTCACTGATGCAACAGCATTCCTACTTCTCTTTGTGTACTTTTGTGTTTATTTTGGCTTTGTCTCATATGAGTTACACCATCTGCAGTACCAGTTCGCCATCTCTTAGCTATGACTCGCATCAGTGAATGGACTTATGCTGGCCCATAGTTGAAGGAGCTGATTGATGATGAGCTCCCTCTGCAAGCAGCAACTAATAATAAAAGTAATCTTACGAGGTGATTTGAGTTAGTGCAAGCAACTACCCACAAGCTGCAAACACTGAAAAAGGTGGTAGTTGTGGTGCTATTGCACCTGCAACCTGCAGCTCCCCATCTTTTGAACTTCAGATACACATTGCAGGGAGAAAGAAACCCCCCTGAAGCAGAGATAATGAAAAAGATCATCTGCTGATAATCTTTTTTATCATTTCCCCGTTCTCACATCTGGGTTTTGACACAGATTATTTTATTATCTTTTTTCAGTTCACTTCTCCCTAGTTCCCAATTAATCCAAATCCACACTGCACTCACTTTCCAGTTTGTCAAAGATGTTCTGACCAGTTTGGGGGAAATGTTGGGTATGGTGGAATTTTATTCCGTAAGGATGATTCTGGGAACCGTCCAAAATTCTTACTTTTCATTACATCTTCTGAGCTTCTTCATTCATTCTTCAACAATATTTACCTTTTTATGATGACTAGATAAACTTTTCATTAGTGTAGATGCCACTGCCATTTTGTAATACCCTTGAACCTTTAGTCATCTGCTTTATCGTCTGCAATAAATACTTTGCTAAGTACAAAGCAGTTTTCATTTGCTTATAATAAAATTATTTAAATGTGATAAGAATAAGGAAACTGACACTAATGAGAGGTTTTTTTATAGCATTGAGAAAGCTGGGATTGCCACTTGTGATTGATGTGCATAGTTTCACACCACACAGTTCTGCTTTCTTCAATCATCATGCCAATTATTATACTAAAATGTTAATGATACAGCCAGTGAGTCATATACAGTTGCTGATTTATCAAGTTAGCAGAGCAAATGCAGGTAATTCAAAAAGAAGACAGTTTTGGAAAGTTAGCTTGTTGCTGCCTGTTGAGAAAAAAATCGTGAAACCACGCAGTGATGTGGAAATAGGTTAATTCTGTACTAGTACAGATACTCATTACAATTTGTAACATGAGAATTTTGTTTGAACTCTGTTAGTATCACAACTAAAAGATTGCTATCAGAATTTTAGAAGAATTTTTCTATTTTCTGTTCCTTTTAATCTTTGTAGCAGTTATGAGTCATCACAGAATTTCAGTCTTCAGTATATTGGCAGTTCCACAATTACATTAAAATGCATAACAAATAGAGAAACTCTGCAAGTTGAATCCATTTTTGTGACAATTTTGAAGAGAATAAAGGATCTGCTTATGATAAATTGTGTTTCTAGGGCTATTCCTGATGCAGCATTTTCTAATCATAGCTATAAGGTAGGTTGTCACAGAATTCCAGACAGAAGATACATAAAATACCATTAAGAGTTTATAATGTGTATAATAAGTCATATCATCCATTAAATGTATGCTTGTTAAAGTATCATGATGGATAAATTACCATCTTATTCATGGTAACTGAAATAACACATACAGCTTCAATAATAGTATTGGCTCTGTTTCTGGCCTGTAAGAGGTAGAATTACACAGACAATCAACAGTACATGCTTATGTTGGGCACAGAGGACCTGGTGATGTGTGAAAAGTCTATATAAATCCCAGATCACTATCCTGGAGGCATCAAACTACCCATTGGAAAAAAACCAAACCAATCTTATTCCAGACTGCCAAATTAATTCCTGACCTAGCTTGACTGCAGTGTATGTGGTTACACATCAGATAATGTTGGTCCCAACAGGACAAATCACAACTGCTCACTAGGAGAGTCATGCAGTTGACAAGTCAAGGTATCTGTTTCCCTAGCAGAGCAATGATGATTTATTTTTACTCTTGCTAAATTGCGCTGACCTCAAAGCAGTGACGTTCAATATGTGTAATCGTATTTGTCTCTTGGAGGCTGGGCTAATGGAAAACATTCCTGTGATATATATGTTCAGTCCAATTTGCCATTATCAGATGATGCAGTGACTGTTAATTTTGCGAAGGAAGCTTAAAATGATGCTCGCTCAGAGAAGCATGTGAACTCACACAGGCTTAGGTAGTAACTCAAGACACAAAGCAACGTGAGTTAGGATCGGTATGCTCCTATGGGTGGGCATCTTAGTTATTTCTATCGTTTCTCTTGTTTTATATTTTGCATAGCACAGAATCTGTTATTTAACTTCATAAATTGTAAGAAAGCCAAGTTTAAAAAAATCATGTAAGCTTTTCACTTTTATAATGAATTAATTTTGTCCTTAATTGTTACTCTTAATTTAAAAGGACAATGGATTCTTAGAGGTGTTTCAGCATTAACTTTCTTCTATTTTAAATGTGGCCCAGATGAGGCTCAGTTATTCTCATTTAGGAATCCTCTCTCTCTCAATTTGGGCATTTCTAGGGTGGCTTCTGGAAGCCGCAAAAACAAGAGTGTGAAATGGTGTGGAGTTTGCCTTAGGAAGCATAGTAGCATCTGGATCTGAACTTCTCTAATATCGACTCTGCTTGAGGCTTCTGCTCAGGAGCAAATATGAATCTTTCCTTTGATACCCTCTTCAGTATGGATTCAATCAGGAAACTGCTGCACTCATTTCCTAGACATGTAAGAGCACTCAGAATTTCCCACAGCAGCGTTGTTCAATCTTGGGACTAGGAAATTTAGGCCAACGAATTTTAGGAGATTACTTGATGAAAACCTTACCAGGCCATTCTGCACCATCTAAAAATGCTGCTTGCAATATTCTATACTTGAGCATCCCTGGATTTGCCACTGGAAATTATATTAATGACAATATATTTAAGATGCTAGTTTGGTTTACAACAAATGCTGTCTCCTCGATCATTGTAGTGTGTGCTGTTTTATCATTGAGACCTTTCCTACACCATTTCTCTGTTGCCAGTTGGTGACGCCTGCTTTGTATAATGACATACTGAGGTCTTCAGGTGCAGTAATGAATTTTCTATACTGCTTTACTAAATTCCTTTCTGTTATAAACACTAATGACTATGAAATATGTTTTTATCTCCAAGTTTAAAAGGTGAGGGCATATTAGGAATTGCAAAACAGTAATCCACAGGATTTTTTCAGAATTGCATTTATCCTGCTCATCAGTTCCATCACATAAACACTTTCACACTTCTCTGAGTGGTCACAGTCTAAATTAAAGGTAAAAATCCACATTACTTCACCACTAATAAGAACTGCCATAATTTTCTGGCAGTACACAAAGATTCAGCCTGATGTAGGCAGGCTAAGTACGGATACACAAGGAGACAGACCTTACTTCATCATGCAGATTTTGCTACTGTAACTCATACTGAAAAATCAGGATATTACCTGCAGAGGAGAGTACTTCTCAGCACAAATGAAACTGCAAGAGGATCCTCTCTTCTGTCTTTTAAAATTCAAAAAAGGATACCCCTATACTGTTATCATACTACCAGGACTGATTATTTCAGGGTAGTGTAAGCTAATGAGAAGAGAACTGCAGCTTTCGTATTTTTAGTTTCAGTGTTAATGGATACCTTTATTTGATTTCCTCAGTGATAGAAAGAAATCCAGTCTCATAAAAGGCAAAATTTGCTACTCATATTAACATGAATTTAAGGCCATTGCTAGCAGCTACTGGGGAGTATATAAAGAAAAGAGGTGTTTTATTCAGTGCTGGCACAGCTTATCAACAGCATGTGTCTGCAGTAGCAAGGGGAGCCTGCTGTACTCCATCAAAGGCTGGGACAATCTATAAAAACATTCCAGGAACTGGGAGAAGCAGCAGACTCTGTTCCAGCTATGAGAGACAGCAGCTGTGTGCCAGGATGTTGTACTTCCTGCTATAAGAAGTAACAATAGTGAGAATAAATTAAGGAGGTGGAATGGGAAGTGATGGAGAAAGAGCAACTGAACAACTTGGAGACAGTAATTTACAAATTGTTTAACTGTTTGGCATACCCCAGTGCCAGCAGGGCTGGATCCAGCCTTGAATATCCTTTCATGAAGATTGCTGTTGCTCTGCTGGAGCTTTGGAAGAGAAGGTGACAGACAAATAGTACTGGGAAGCTGAGCCTGTATTAAAATGGGCACAGAAAAATATTTTATGCAGGACACTGCTAGGTTCAAGAACTG
>JBCJKH010060826.1:0-17445 GCA_039877255.1 Loriculus beryllinus
TCAGCACAGACCACATTTCTTCAATATTTTGTTTGTATTGCTCCGTGTACTCACCCAGCTCTTACTCTGCTGCACATCTGCCCCACAGCGCCTGGTACCCTGGACGTTTCTATGCGGACGCTTGTTACACGCTTGCAGTGTCACTGTGTCGATGAGCGCAGGAATACCTACGCACTCCTGTGTGTCCAGAAGCCAGCGCCAGCAGGGATAGCGCAGGCACTACTTCCATGAACATAAACGTGTTGTTATAGGGACAGTGTTCTTTGCTCGTAGCAAATGATAGAGCTGCAAGAGCACTATGCCAGCAATGGATCAGTATGCCCGCAATGGATCAGTATGCCCAAAGCAGCAACACTCTCTCAGCACAGCAGGTAACAGTTGTAAAAAGCCAGATCATTACCTTAGCCTAATACAATCATCTTGAGTAACACAAGCTGTGCATGTTGCACTGGGGGGTGAGTAAATGCTCAGCTTCCCAGACGTCAGAAAAGGAGAGGACACCCAGATCATCCCTGACAGACAGGCAAGAACGGGAGTGTGCAGTAAACGTCACCACACACACCCACCAATTTTACCTGCTACTGGTGATTTTTATAGCAGATGCACTGAATACTTCACTTCCCCCAAGCCCTCCCGCAGTTCTCTCTTATACTAGGGTGAATAACTCATCACAGGTAGAAAACTATTTTCAGCATCAGAGGTACAATAAAGCATTCTCTGAACAGTATTACCAGTGGGGTGCTGAGGAAGGAACGTATCAGTAACATTGCTGTCTGAGAAAACAGAACAATCTGTCTGAAAGAGTGTGAAGCAGCAGAGATATGAACAAGAGCTTGTAGGCCACAGTACCCTCTGATCAGAGTTTCCTTGAAGGGAGCAGGACAGTGCAGTTCTCTAAAACCATACACACATCTATACATGTCCTTGTTTAATTGCTTTCTCCGAGCACTCTGACTTCTCACAACCCTGAAAGTATCTTGGCCTGCATGTCAGGGTTGCAAGGCTGCCTTTTCATGCCAAAGTTAGATACTGTTACAGATACTCTTTGCCTCTGGCAGTCTGCTTTGTCTGCCACAGGTTGTCCAAAGGTTTCTAGAAAGAACTCTCCTGTAGATGCTTTGACAATAAGTTTTATGTCTTCTCTGCTCAAGGAAGCTTCACTTTTAAAAAATGGTGTGAAAGCAGCAAACTCTCAAGACAGCAAAGAGGGGATGTGTGAGACTGAAGCATGAGGTGCACGTAAGTGAAACTTAAAGTTTCGTGGTTCTGATGTCTTATTCCCAAATAAAAAAACCCCAAACAAAAAAAAACCCACCAAAAAAACCTAACAAACCCCAAGCAAATACCCACTTCCCTGACTTCCCTTAAGTTCCCAGGTATCAGGACAAAGACCATCCTTCTCTCTATGAAGCTGATCACTCTCAGAGCTCTTCCATTTCAGCCACATTCTGTTCCAGTGTTTTCCTTTTCCACATACTCCATTCTGCCTGCTCATCTCTCCTAAACTCTTCACGTTGAAAAGCATGAACTTTTTCCACTTCAGCTGAAAGATGGATAGGTTTCAGAGGCCACAGATCCCAGTTTGCTCCAGACAGCATTATCTATACTCAGATGGGAAAACAAACATAAAGGTTATTAAAAAAAAGGAGAGCACCAATCCACGCTGCCCTATTTGCTATCACTGATGCCTGTTCAGTGTATGTGCATTGTGCATTTAGACAGGAACATGGCAAGAATCTAAAGAAACATGCCTCCTTCTTGTGCTTCCTTTTGCCTTTCCCTTCTGAATATTGCTGCCTGTGACAGTTACTGCTATGTATTTGACTGGTTTAAGATGTGTGCCATGGGAAGTGCAGGCTTGTGGGTATACGGCTTACAAAGTACCTTGCACACGATAAATAATCAGACACTTGGTATTTATAAGAAATCAGAGCAATCAAAATGAAAGGGAAAAGAAATAGTAACAGGTTTAATTTAATCCACCCACAGGCCAATGCAGGCCAGATTTTATTCACTATTATCCAGAGTTTTTTAATTCTCTGGATGGGTATGCCCTCAGTGGGGAAGAGCTATCTGCCTTCTCTTACCAGTCTGTTTTGTAACAGATGACTTAATACACCTCCCAGGACTCAGAATCAGGGAATGAGAGCAGGCTGCATGCCCAGATCACTTCCTAGCTGTAAGTAAATACTGAGCTGAAACAGAAGCCAGCCTAGACAAGCCTTAAATTCAGACCTATCAACTGTGGCTATTTTGCATCAATAGAGGCAAAATCTCTGAAAGCAGTTGTCTGTTTGGATGCATTTTCTGTGCTCCCAGGCAGGGCTCTGCTATCAGCTGGACCATCCTCAAGTTCCATTATGTCATGACCGGGGAAGGTCTGATTAGGTGGCTCAGCCCAAGGCTTTTCATGAACAGGCTGCTCTGCCTGAACCTGAACCACACGCATATCTTGCCCTGTTTTCCAGGGGAAAATTAATGCAAAGCTCAGAGGCAAAAGGAATGTCTCATTGCACAGTCTCACGAGAACACTCATTTTGTCACAAAACCACAGAAACTGTTTCAGTTCTTACCAGCAGCCCAGCCATTTAACATTCAAGGGAGCGCTGCATGGTTATCTCATGTCCCTGAATCTAGTCAGTCATAAAAAGGTAAAGAAGTTATAACCAAGGTCTTAGGTTTTTCTCCATTACTGCACTGCTTTTTAACCCAATGGTCCAATCTGACTTAACCTCAATTCTGATTTCTGCTTACTTGTTTATCCTGAGCTACTGCTAACTTTTCTGATTCAGCTCTTCTCAATATTGTGTGCTCCCCTGACTTTCTTATCCGAGGGCTAATGAGAACTCAGAGGCACAGTATTACCCCAACACTGCCCTCGGCACACAATTAGCTAAAAAAAATTTCTCCAAGCAACAGGTAATTGCAAGTTCAAAGATGAGCTTTGGAATTCCAAAGAGGAGTCTGGGAGCTGAACTTGTAGCAGAGCAGACTGAATGCCACCTCCTTTGTCCAGTGAGAGTCTGAAGTGCCAGTCACAGGAGTACTGAAAAATACCTCTGCAAGGCAGAGGCCTAAATTTCAGTACTGATTTGAGGAGCAATTTAACTGAATCTTACTATGGGTGCTCAGTCCCTTTAAAACCTTAACTCAGTAAGGCATGTGATTGAAACATGACACTGCAGCTAGTACAGAATGAGTTTATAAATTGTAATTGTAGAGTAATGCTCAGTAAGATGACAGGGTGCTACAAAATGGTAATGAACACGAGTCAGCCAAGTATTTTTCTCCAACAAATGGAATTTTTCTCTTCTGAATTCTTTTTACCATTCATTCCTTGAATAGTTTACTTACTGGTGCACTGATAGATGTTTTAATGATCTTTCTGATTAGTTATTGGTATCTGGATTCCTTCACCTTCCAAATGCCACTGACTATTACCAGAAACCACAAGGACATCTCTGTATACCTCCTTTGGTCACAAGGTAAAAAGATGCTAGAAAACACCTTCATGTTCTCAGGTTTTTCAAAGCTTTTAGATATCATAAGCATATATCGCAGCTTTATATGAGCTGACAGGTTTTGTGTGCAGCTTTTTACTCTAGACTGTTCTGAAAACAAACTGATTTAAAATTATTTTTTGCAAACTGATGTGAAGAAAGCAGTAGCATGGAAAAGACACCCAAACCAAGTCCATTTTCTCCCTCTTGCTTGGCTGTTCTTATTTCAGTTAGTGAAACAAGTACACAGGTACCTGACACTAACGCATGAAAGCGTTTTTGTTTTCCTTTTAATGAACAAACAGAACACATTTGGGATAACAGCATATTCCATATAGCGATAAACTATTTGGATGCGATGTACAATACAAAACTAGAGGCGAAATTCCTAGGTGCACATCAGAGTTGTAGTTATCACAAAGCACAGCTCTGTACCTTGCCACATGTCACCAAACCTGCTGCTTTGGGTAGTTAGCTAGAACAGCTTGAGCACCCATTGCCTCCGCCATCACTGTGCTTTGCTCTCACTAGAAGCAGATTTGCAGTCTGCTGGGCCTCTGTAAAGATGACATATTTATCCCAGGATACTTATAACTGAATTGAGGTCACTGATGAACATTATCAGCCATAGCAGAGAAGGGGAAGGAGTGGACAGTAGTAACTGAAAATAGGTAGTTTTTTATATAGCATTGATCACTGGTATAACTGAGCGTATTTTCTGACCCTGCATAGTGGTGCACTCACACAGAAAATGTCAAGGTGGGGCAGATGGTTTTAATTCAGTTGCACACAACACAACACCTCCCAGCAGAAATACCTTGTTATAGTATCACAGACCCCCATCCACCAGCCTGCTCTTGGTTGCTGCTGCTCCAGGTAGTATACTTCCGATGGTGTGTTGTTCTACTGAATATGAAACATAAGCAACATTTCATCCAAGACTGCAAAAACTGACTGGGTCTCCAAATACAAATCCTCAGTGCACAAAACTTTGCCCAGTTTCTGAACAAAATATAAAGGCTCAGGAATTCAAGTTATGGGAGGGTATTTTCAGAACCTTCATTTCCTTGCACTCATTACTTTCTACTGCTAGCCCATTTCAATTGAAGACACTCTTCCTCCTCACCAGCCTCAGCATGAAGAAGGAGAAGCATTTCGTGCTTCACTTGTGAGAACTGAAACTGCTGTACTCACTTGCCTACGCTATGCAGAGTGGGCAGCCAGCGCTCAGGTGAGGAGAGGGAGGAGACACGGAACGATTCCTCCCCATCCCATCATCCCAGCTCATGGCAGTCACAAGGAAACCTGTTCAGAAACTGCATGCGCTGGAAGCTCAGGCTCAGCACCGCCCCATCGAGCAGCCAAGGATTCATCACCAACACACTTGTGCCTAAGGCCACCACCCGTGCCAAGCTCCACAGCGCAATGCGAGCAGAATTAACACCACCACTAATGCCCTTTTACTGCTGCCTTAACCTAGGCACCTAGGTTAAGCTATCACCGCCCTGGGGCAAGGCCCGACCGAGATACCCCCCCCCCTCAGCGTCTCTCCGGTGTAGCTCCCTCAGCCGGGAGGCCGCAGACGGGCGGCGGGGGGGGGGGGGAAGCCCCGCCGGATGAAGCAGCCCCCGGAAGGCGGGGGAGCGTGACTCCCTCACGGCCACCGGGGAACAGGAGCGGGCAGCGAGGGAGCGGCGCAGTCCCGGAGCTCCCGCCTCCCGCCGGTCCACACGTGACCGGCGCTCGGTTGCTGCCATTTTGTGCAGCCGTCCCCCGGTAACGCCTCCCGTCCCCCGCCCCCTCCGGGGCCCGGCCCCCCCCCCCTCCGGTGTCTGCCTCGGGAGCGCGCGTAGGGCGGCCGGCGGCGCGCACGCGCGGGGGGTGGGGGGGGGTCAGCCGGGGTTACCCGGGGGGGGGGGTGGGGGGAGCCGGGTCAGAGGAGCTGGGGCGACCGCGCAGGCCGCCGGGACCCCCGGCGCCATCATGTACCGCTCCGGCAGCGGCCGCTCCGGCCCCTCGTCCTCGTCTTCTTCTCACCGGCTGAAAGACTGTAGCTCGTCGGGGTCCCGCGCTTCCCGCTCGGGCACATCGGGGCCGGGACCAGGCCGCGGCCGGCCTCCCCCGCCGCCACCCGCCGCCGCTGCCTCCTCCGCCACCTCCGTCTCGCCGCCGCGCTCCGCTTCGCCCCGTCCTCCGCCGCGCCGCCACCGCTCCCCGTCGGGCCACCGCGGGGCTTCCCGCCGATCCCCGTCGCCGCACCGCAGCAGAAGGTTGCCGTCGCCGCCGGGAGCACCGGGGCCCGGGGGGACCCGGGGCCGCCGGGGAAGCGAGCACGGAGACGGCAGCAGCAGCCGGGTAACTACTGCCGTGCGCTCAGGGGTCTCGGTGCGGGGCTCGCCCCCTCCCTCGGGGGCTGTCACGCCGTGGGGGGGTTCCCGCCGCCTCCGCGGCTTGGGTGGGGTGTCTCTCCCGCAGCGGCCCCGGCCGTGCCCTGGGGTCAGCCCGTGTCGCCGCTGGCAGAGCGGAGGGAGCGGGGAGCAGCGGGGCCAGGGCCCCGGGCTTGGCGCTGTATGGTCCTTGCGGAATTGCACCGGGCCCGGGCTGTCTCTGTGCGGGGGGAGAAGCGGGATCTGTTCCCTGTTCCTTAGAAACACAAAACTGGGGGAAAAGAAGCGATTACCAATTCAGATAATGTTTTGTTTTCTTTAATCCACTTCACGTCTCTTATCGGCTAGAGCCATTTTAGATAGGGCTCAGAGATGATGCTATCTTTTGACAATGCTAAGGATGTAGCTAGCCGCTTTCCTCCATTTGACATCGGTTTGTGTTACTGTATAAACATCGCTTAATTCATCGAACGATAACTTTTTTAAAAGGATGTTGGATGAGTACTTTGAGTTGTTTCAGCTGTCACGGGTGTACAAAGGAGGCTGTTACAGATTGATATCTTAGAGAGGTATTCTTTGGTAGCAGCTGCTTTGTAGTTGGAGCTGTGCACAAGGTGTTCCAGTCTGCTCCCTCAGCCCTGACAGAATCTGATTTGGGTTTGTGAAACTCAGGTTTGGCATCTGAATTGATTCCGTCTTGGGTGCGGACACCTCCGTACTAAATCAAAGTGTGTTGCTGTACTTTTTTGAGCGAGTGGTGTTAGCTCGTTTAGGTTTCCTTTTGTTAACTCCATGGTGCAATGATTGTCTTGTCTGTTAACAACCGTGATGTGTAATGGGTTCACTGTTGGTTTGCATTGCGTTGAAAGAAGAGATTTTACTACTGGGATGTGTGAGGCTGTGGTCACTCAATCCAGCACGTGTACAATTTAAAAGAAGGGGGGACACGCTTTTTCTTCATGCTGTGCGGTATATTGTGCCCCCTCCCTTGTGTTCTCATTGTATTTGTGAAGTAGCTGATCAGGTATCAGGGTGAGCTGATTTGAGGAAACAATGCGGCTGAAAGTCAGTCTAACACAAATACATTGTCTGATAAGATTTGTTGCATGACGGGACCCTAAGAGAGAATGGATTGTCTTCTGTAACGGCAGTACTGGTTCCTACTGGATTTCTTTGGAGCTGTAGCTATAGAATCAATCACAGGTGACTGTAGTGGAGTTACTATTCAATTATTGGTGCTATTTGTTCCTTAAAGGTGAGCTGTCCTGAAGGTATGGGAAGATAATGTGTTCGACAGTTAAGCCAGGCTGAGGAGCTTCCTTCTTGCTGTTTGTTTTTAGGCTCTATTTCACCATTATCTCAATTTTAGAGATTGCCTGTGGGGTAGCCCTGAAATTACATTGCCACTAAGACCCACGATTAAAAATAAGTAATTTTTAAAAGGCGGTATTTTTTAATTTGATCTGATTTAATTTTGTGCTGTGGTTTGGTGGACAGCTGCATTCACAACTGAGGGGATGACAAAGTGGGATACAGGAGCAGAACTTTCTTAAACTGACTTCACCATCACTTACTCTGCCATTTCACAGTATCCATGACAGGCTGTGAACCTGTGCCGGCTCTCTAAAACTTTCAGTGCCAAACGTGTTGGTGGTTCAGACTTGGAGAAATTTATAACTGGGAATTTTTTTTCCCCTTTTAGGGGAAAAATAAAAAAGCCACCAAGCCCCCCCTTCCCTGCTTCACACAAGCATTATTTTTGACAAGCACCGTTCTCCCAGTTCTCCCAGTGTTATTTTGCACCTTTATGGCTGAAGTTACAGTAATCTTCTTTGCAAATTATTGCGGATTCTTGATGTTTTTCTTGCTTCTTCTAATTTCAGAGAAGAAAATTACTAATCTGAGTAATCAGGCTTTGGCAAGTCACGTAGTGCTGAATGCTGAGCCAATTAGATTTGATGTTTATTTGCAAGAATATTCATTTAAGGAAAACCTTTCTCTAGGAAGCAGCATTCACAGTAAAAGGGATCTTGAGACAATTAAATATAGCTCTTTAACCTGCATTGCGCATTTTCTTGCATATGGTAAAGCCCAGCATAATTAATTATTAGAGTATATATTGTGTACATTTTTTCCATGGAAGTTTTTGTCCACTAAAAGGTGTTTGACCAACACTGCTTTGCCTTTAAAAGTGATGTTACACAGCATAAAATGCAAATACAGTTGATTTTACTTTTTAGAAGTACTGTTTACAAAATTAGCATTAATTAGAGAAAGATAAAAGCTGGGATTATGGTGATGTTTTCCAAACAGTGGAACTAAGTGTGATCAAAACAAAGCAGACACCAGATATGTTGGGTCAGTATGATTTGGTACAGTTTTATGAAAGTTTTCAGAATTATATGACTTAAGACCCCCCTCTCTAGAAGTTTGAGGGTACAAAATGTGGAAATTTGGAAAGTTACACAAGTGTTGTTAGTAAACAGTGTTTTGGAGCTGTTGTTGAGGAGAGATGAGTTCAGACAGAAGACTGAGAAAGAGGAATTCAAGCTACCACAAGGAAGGAGGACTTGGAAGAGGGGAATGTATGTGTAAGGGTGGAAGATGTAGGTTGTGGAATGAAGATATTGATGGAGTAAGGGCATGGGGTTAAATGAAAAAGACTTTTGAGTACAAGCTCTAAGTTATTGTCCCTACCCTTTGTATGAATTGCAGTATGGAAGGAGCAGCCTTAGAGATTTCATACTCCCTTTTCTTGACTCTGTGAGTTGGTTTGGGATTTTGTGGGGTTGTTTTGTTTGTTTGGTTGTTGCTTTTTGTGAGATGGAGTGCATTGCAGTCCAGGTTGTCAGCACGATTGCACATTTTCTCATGCACAACTGGGATGCTAACTGCAAGCAGAGCTGTGTATTGGACTTTCTAAGTACAGATGGTCTTAGTTTCTCAGTAGCTGGGGAAAGCTTCGTAGGAATTGGGAGAGCATAGAGCTACAGTAGTGGTTTGGGGCAAGTACTGAAAAATGTAATGGGGGAGAGGAAGGTCAGAGCTGTACAGTGAGAGGTTGTGGCAGACCTTATTTGTTCTTGTAGGGTTAACATGCTGCTCTTATTTGTCTGCTGATCAGTGTGCTTGGTTTTTTTATAGTTTCTCTCAGATTCTTTGCTTTCTTGTAAGAAAATAGGCTGAAATTAGAGAACTGGAATATGCTTGGTCAACAGAGAAAGAAGGGATGAACAGCTGGTACGCAATGTGTGCAGTATTACATCAATGGTAGCTGCAGTTTAGGTGCCAGAGCAGGAAGGGAGGAAGATGCTGTGCAGTGCATAGGTAGGAATGACTGCTGGTGGTGTTCAGTGCTCCAAAGGAAAAAACTGTTAAAACTGGAATTCCTCAAACTTAACAAAAACCCCCCAAACTTCCGAAGTTCAAATACTTACCACCATAACTGCTCTTGCTAGGCAATCTGTATGGCAGTCACAGGCAGTCCTAGCATCCTACTCTTTCTAAATGTAGAACTATTTCTTTTCTTTGTGCAGAAGTTTGTTCTGAGATGTAATCATCACTTCTCTGTCTTTATTTCCAGGAGGTGGTCATGCATATGCCCAACTTGCCAACAGTCTTGATGGCAAGAGGATGCCCTTCCAGATAATCACTTCTTGAGGCAGCCCTCAAAATTCAGTGTTATATTGGGCACAGAGTGAGCCTTCAGAGTGTTTTTATGAGAGATACATGCACCTTGTATATGTTGTATCTCAGCCAGGCTGTTGCAGGATCATACTGTGTGATACTACGCAATTGGTCTTAGGAAGCAATTAAAATGTGTTCTGATAGATGCTGGGATTCAAATGAATGGAACAAAGTAGATACCAGTAATATGTTACCGTAGGACAGGGTTATGTCCCCAGTGGATTCTACTGCAGATTTGCACTACAAATAAATTGCGTTGAGGCGAATTTGTGATTTTTTTGTTTGTTTGTTTTTTCCTCTTTTGTTTTCTTGATGGAGATTATGTACTCTTCTTCTTTTGCTCTCTGGGAGGATTGAGCTGAATCTGCTGCATCGTCTCAGGGTGAATGTGGGCAACATAGTGCACCTGCTGCTTGCTACTGCAGTTTTCAGGAGTGAAAGCAATATGCAGTGCATATCTGGTTTGGCAGAAGTGAAGCTGGTTCACTGCTTCCTGTTAAGATGAATCTAAACCATTTTGTTTAAAAAAGGCAAACCAAGTATCTCTGTCTTTAGGCACTCTCATCTGTTTCTTACAGAACTCCCTTTAGATAATTCCTGTATTTTAGTGGCATATTCTAAAGCGATCTGAGGCATAACTAGTTAAGTACCAGTACTGACACTTTCTGCATTGAGTATGTATCCAAAGGAAGATCTCTGCAGAGGCAGTTAGCTCAGGCCTTCTCCAATATGTTTTTTTCAAAGGTGCCTTTGCTTAGCTCTGGTTTAGCTCTACTGATAATAAATAATGATAATGGGAACTCTATTACAGAAGGTGTTTCTATAGTCACTGGTACTTCTTTTGCATTACATTTGTATTACATTACACTTATGTGCTGAAAGTAGCATGAGGTGAGGAAAGCTGTTGAAAGCATCACTGCTAGGAAGATCTCTGTTTACACTGGTTTATACTTAGGTTGATATTTTTACTAAAGCTGGAAAGGGCTGAAACACAGACGCTTTTATTAAGAAATTCTGGCACTATTTTTTATGTGATTATTTAGCTGCTTCTCCTCAAGAAAGGAGGACAGCAGAAAATGTGAGACTTCTTGAATTTCTGTTTTTCCACCTTTCAAAATGCAGCTTCATGAAATGTATTTTTGAGTTGAAAATTTCCCTTCTATATAATGTAAATATAGAGCATGTTATTAGCAGCTGGGATGAGAAATGCAATGCAGTCAATACTGTCCCCTTTCTTTAGTAACTAAAGACAATTGAAATATTTGGAGCAGTTGTTCTCCCAGCTTGATTTTTCGATTGATCCATCAACCCCACGTTTTACGTGTTAAGCAGAGCAGCGTCACTTGCCTCTCTATATCTGAGATTAAAATTCCCTGATTGATGGGCTTGCACTCTTTCTTCAATTTACAGAGACGTTCACCGAGTCTCCGCTCTGAGTCTTCACTGGAACAGAGTTTGCGGATTACTGTTGGTAATGACCGATACTGCATTGGCACACCAGAGCGAAGGAGGCTGCCTGATAGACTGGGCTCACCAATTGATAACCTGAGTGACAGGTATGGTCCTCTGCAGATGGGGGTTCAAACATGTGAAACAGTAAGAACATGGGAATGGCTGTACTGCGTGAGAGCAAACATCTAATTAGCCTAGTGGATGCCTAGGGAACAAGGGTAGGAGGGCAGGCATGTAGTGATGCTTCCCTGGAATACATTTCTGGCCTCCAGCAAGTTGTGGTGCAGGGGATTCCTGAACAAAACCCAGCTTCCTGTGTTTATAGTAGCTCTAAATAGATGCTTCTCTGTTTTTTTGTCAACTGCTTATTAAACCCATATAAACTAAAAGTGCCCAGAGTATACTGCAGGAGGGAGATGCTTTTGACATTTCACAGCTTCAGCCACCTTCTTCTGTTTCTTACGAATCTGCCTAGACCTGACTGAAAGGAAGGTTGTTTACAGATAGTATAAAGCTTCAACTTTCTCATTTACTGGAAGGAATAATCTAGTTTCCTGGTTTTTGAGAATAGTCCAGAGGAAAAGCTCTAGTGCAACTGGAAGAAAATTTATTATTTTGACTTCAAAAACTCTGCAGAAGACAAGTGAACATAGTCAGCTTCATACATGGTAAGTGTTAGAATTCTTAGGATCCCTTATCTGGAATTTGAGAGAAACATATTCAGTGAAGAGATGCCTTTTATGTTAAAATACTGCTGTGAACACTGAGATATAAATATTTGTAGATGCTGTTTGAAAATCTTTGCCTTCTGTAGGAGAATAGGTATAATCTGACAAAAGAAGTAAAATCAGAAGACTTTGTGCAAATGAAATGATTTTCTTTGTCTTGAATATTGTGAAGGTGGCATAGTTTGTGACCCAGAACATATGATTGCAGTTTCAGGTCAGGGATCAGCATCCAGCACAAAAAAAAAAGAAAAAGGCACTAGAACTTCAGTTTTTGATACAAATATTCGCAACGGGTTAAAAAATGAAAAAAAGGGAAAGGGAGAGAAAGAGGGAAGTGAGCAGATGGAGTGAATTTCCTGTCTTTCTCAAGTGTAAGGTTAAGGTTCAACAGGTGCAGAAAATCGAGTGAGAGTTTGGGTTTCAGTACTGTCACTTTTATGCTTTTACCTCAGTACTCCTGGGATGAGTGTTTGATTTGTAAATCTCCTGTGTAGTCTGCAGTGTTCTGAATGAAATGAGTGCATATGCTCAGGGAGAGTACAGTGGCTGGAAGGAGCAAGAAATGGTATTTAGGAGAACTGGCACTGCTCTGGCACATTAAGAACATGCAGGACTGGGGGGTGCTTGGTGTATGTGGGTGTTGGTCCCATTCCTTCCTTTTTCCAGTGAGCTTTTAAATATGACCTGTTTTGTGGTTATGATGCATGGTTAGAAGTAACATCAGGAACAGTGGAGTGAGTTTTAGCATAAGAGTTTAAATGATGAGGAACTTTTACTTTATCTCTGTTACAAGACCTGTAGATGTAAACAAATGGTCAGAATAGACTCCTGAGAAGGGATAAAAATAACAGTTGAATCACAATCAGAATAAGAGGAAGTGAAACCATGTAGACCTCAGTTTTTAAGTGGCTTCTCATATATTTGTAGTGTAGGTATGCAAGAACTCCATGTGATTGACTTTTTTAGGGTATTTTTTGTGTAGTCTGTTTATGCTGGCTGCGCTTCTCTGAATGGTGCCCACTGCCCAGTACCTTAAAGTGTGTGCCTACCCTTAGCTTTCCCTAAATCTTCTAGGTACTGTTTTTGACTTCCAGATTTCTTCATTGTTTAGCCATTTTGGTTGTTTTTAAAAGACATTTCGTATTTGGCTAAGGAAATTGTTTTTCATGGAGTTTTTTGGTCAGGTACTGGTTTCCCCCTCCAGGAGGCTGCCTTGGTACTAGGACACTGACTTTACATCTACCATTGGGCTTTAAAGTAGCCCTTATTGTGGGTCATCATTGGGTTCAATAGTTGGCGTGTCACATTCTTATTTGACATGTGGTATGCTCTCACTGTCATTAAAAAAAAAGTGTTTTCTGGAGATGTCTTTTAAAATGTTGTAATTGGAGCACATAATTCTGAATTTAGTTATACTCAACTATTTTGCTAACTACACAGAGATTTCAAGCAATCTCTTTTACAAATTATTCTCTGTAATTTGCAGGGCCTTGGGATGGTAAAGAGGTTCATTAACCTATAAAGGAAATAAGATACCACAGATGGAAATCAGGGATGCTTTTGGATTCTTCTGCAGCAGCAGTGGATTTTCAGGATGCCTCAGGAGAGTTTCTCAGGGTGTGTGTGCATGTGCAGGTCCATCCTAAAACATCTCTAAGAACCTGCCCCAGATTTCTAGAGCAGCTGGCCTCTTGCACATGTCTGAGTAAGCATACTGAATGCTGCTGGCCTGTGTCTTTAAGGTCACCTAAGCAGCTTCAGTCTTCTGTTTCAACAAATTGGTATTTTTTTGTGTTTGTTTTATCTTCCAAAATCTCAGTCTCTCAAAGTGAAGAATATATCTTATCCCTCACCCTGTCTTCCATCTCTCCCTGCATCAGTATTTTTAAGATATTCTACTACTATCTGAGCTGGCAGAAGCTATACAGAGCATCCCACCAATATTTTAATCAGAGGTTAATCCAAAAAAATTAGACCCTATTACTGCAGAGACGTAGTCTGTATTAAGCTGTGTTCTAAAATAGCATTTTTTTGGCATAATATCAAAAGTGACAGTTGGTTTGAGCATGAACAGCTCATCTGACTTCCTATTCAAAGACTGTGTGTTAAGGTGGAGTCCTGTTGGTTGCTGTCAGACTTTTATTTCTGTTTCTGCCTTTGTAAGTATATATGCCAAAAAGTAATTTACCTTACACTAGTTGTAGTTCTCTGAGGCTCCATGTGTACCTAGTTTGTGATGTGTTTCTCCTTCTCTGAAACTGAAAATTCTTGTGACTAATGGATTTTGTGTGATGAAGGAATTGGAACGGTCACAGTGGTACCACCTTGTATTCTCTCTGAGGGGTGCAGCAGCCTGTAGTGGACAGTGCTGGCTAAAACCACCCAAAACAGTTAAAAGGGGCGTATCTCTGTTGGATTTTATTTACAGAAAATGTACTTCAAAGAATCACGGTTTCTGTAAGGCAAGTAATCCCTTTCCTCACATCTGTATTTAACCTTCAGGTTTTAAATTTACATCTTAGCTGTTCAAGGTGTATTTGGAACATCTTTCTAGTTGGAAATACAGTAGTTTGCTGTTCCCTTCTTTCCAAAGTATGATTAAATACTCTTTCTGCTATTAGAGCATTCTGCAGTTAAGAGCATTTGAATTGCAGGTGGCACATGGCAAGCATCTATGCGAATTATTTGCACAAAAATCAGCTGAAGTTGCATGGTGAAACACATCTATTACTCCACCATGTGTGTTTATGCAGCTTGTATAGGTCTAGCAAGCTCTCAGAAGAGGTGACACTGGAGATAGATGTAACTTCATATAGACTGTAATCAACATTTATGTATTAAATTTAATTCTAGCTACTTTTTTAGGTATTACTGTGCTTTTGGAGGGGGTGGATGTACATAGTTTGCTCAAAACTGGAAAGATGCCATCCAGTACTTTGGGTACTGGTCCATGCCGTATTTGCCTTAAAAGATGTGTTGGACTGATAAAGCATCTAATATGAAATGCTTTGAAATTATGCAGGTTAGAGGTAAAGTACAGTTTTGTGCTTGTTTTACTTTTAAGTATTCATATGTAAACTATGAAAATACTCCAGAAAAAGACCTTGTCTATTTATGTCTGTTACTCTTTAGTCTGGTGACTTTGAAAACCGGGGTTGTAATTCATGTGCATGACTTGATTTGTCCCTTCTCACATCTATGGAAGGTCTTTCCTGAGTAGCAGGAAGTGATTTTTGAGGATTCAGGCAGTACCTACTTTATCTCAGGTCGATGTCTCAGTCACTCAGGAAAGACATTTCTCTAGGTTTTCTGTCCCATTGATTTCACTTTCTTTCAGTTCTTGGAGGATCTTGCTAGATTTTTAAAACACCTGTGAGTGAAACCAGGAGCTGGTAATTTTAAGGTAGTTTGGTTTGTTTCTGTCTGATCTAAAGAACAGTACCAGAAAAGTTCTTAGGAGTAGGGAAAAAGGTCTTAGTTAAAATAGTACTCCTAATTGGAGGTCTGTGTAGGAATCAGTCCACAAGAAGATACTGTAAGAGATGTAGCAAGTTACTCTGGTGTTGTGCCAGTTGCACATCTATTGTATATAATAATGCGGTGACTGGCACAGAAGAATGATACTCTTACATTTACTACTCTTACATTTACTATCCCTGGTACATAGATGTCAAAAAATGTGCTTCTTTTTGGGTATAGTGGTAAATGTGGCAGTCCTGTCTACAGATCTGTTGCAGCAGAAAATGTTGCTGGAATTTGTGGTCCTTGTCCACAGCTGAAGATAAAAAGAGGATCTAGTTGCATTGCCAGTTTGAAACTGAATTATGCCTTGAATAATTCATATGAAATGTGACCTTGATGTTTTGCTGGGAGAGGTTAGGAAAGGGATTGTGGTCTGAAATATGATAGTAAGGTGTGTAGTCTTTCCCCTTCACAGAAGTAAAGCCATCTTATCAATTTTTCAAGGCTCTCCTTCTGTAGTATGAGTTGAAATGTTTACATCATTGTGTTTGCAGATGACTTCCTAGGAGGGATGTATAATATCATTAGAAATAAGTCTCCTTTTCTCCCCTACCTTTTAAATAACATAAAATGTTGCTTCTGTTTGGTGGTGGTGGTGTTATTCTGAAACTGATTTGGAAATCCCTTACTCTTGAGTAAGAATAAGGCTTAGTTTACTCTGATTCAAGTATTTAATGTTTATTCTACGCTTCTCTTACACAGGGATGATATGGCTGATGGTCCAATATTCACTAGAGGCCTGTCGTGTCCTCGAGGCCTTGAGAGATACCCATCACATGAAGATCAACCTTCAAGTCCCTTCATCATGAGACATGATGAAGACTACCGCAATCGAGATGTTTTTCTCCATCGTTCAGATTATAGTCCCCATTATGGTCGTCGAGAAGAGCTGCCTCGTGGATCTGATAGAGATGGTGATAAACTCAGGAAATCCTCCTACCCGCTGAGGCCAGAAGAGAGGGGAAGAGAAATAAAGCGTCCACGGTATGAAAAGGATGAGAAGATGCATGGTGTGAGTGGAGAGCATCAGGGTTTCTCATCAGGAACACGAAACTATCGCAGACGAAGCCGAAGCCGCAGCCGCAGTAGAAGCCCAAGCCCATCATACCTAAATGAAGAATTCCGAGAGCTTGATCGTGCAAGACGGAAAAGAGAAGAAGAAGAGCGTAGCAGAAACTTGAATCATGATATTTCAGGCAGTGGTTATGTGATCCCTGGCTTGACAAATACACTACAGACTTCTGAGCCTCGGTATACATACAGGCCTGAGGAGATCCCGTCCATGCCAAAAAAATCCATTTTGAAGAAGCGAGTGGAGGTGGAAGTAGAGTCTCCTGTTCAGGTTTGATCTCTGTCTGTCTGTATGTCTGTGCTTTACAAAATAGTCACTTACAGAATGTTAGTTTGATTTCCAAAATAGAAATCCCAAATCTTAATGTTTTCCTGTCTTCAAGAGAACAGGTATCTTTTTTCAGGCCTATACAAGTTAGGATTGCATTAGAAACTTTAAACAATGAAGGCATTTAATCAAGAATCATATATATATAAAATCTGAGACAGAATAAAGTGTACTTGTTGAAATTCAGTCCAGGATGCTAATATCTGAGCCAGCTGCATCTTTTTGTACCACAGGCAGTCAGGACGCTGATCAGAGCTTCCCATCTTTCTTGTTTATTTATTATAGAATTAGAGAACTGGCTAATGCAGCCTCAGTAGCTCTGGCTGAAAACATCCCTGAGTTTCCTTGTTTTTATCCCCTTTGGACTGTAGGCTGGGATCAATCCTATTTAGTTTGTACCCAAGCTACATCAATTGAATCTCAAAATGAGAGCAGTGGAAAGGTGTGTGATTGTGACCACTGTGATAAATTGATTTTTCTCATGATTAGCGCATCACTTTTGATCTGCCTGTTGTACTGATCAGTGTTGGTTTGACAATGACATGTTTATCTCAGGAGGTGCTCCAATACTGAGGATCCCATTCTATACCTGCTATTGGAAATGCTGTTTAGTGTGGGTGCAGTAGTTCCCCTTTTTGGAAATCATTGTTTAAAGATATGCTGAAATTTAACACAATTTTCCCAATTAACAGAAAATTCAAATTATTCAACCAATTGGGATTCCGGGGATTTTTGGCTCACTGGGCTGTGGGGATGGAAACTGTTCAAAC
>JBCJKH010060826.1:17604-28086 GCA_039877255.1 Loriculus beryllinus
TGAACTCAAGAAATTAATATGTTCCTTTGTTCTGTGAGGTGCACAGTCACCTCAGAAGGTGCTGTAGTAAATAGCAGTGTCTCTCTCTTTCAGCCTGAGGGCTTTTCAAGCAGTCTGGCTCCCAGCAAGGATCTTCCTCTTCTTTCTAGTCATTCGTCTTTGTCCCAGAGCAATGAAACGGCTCCTTTTGCCTCTGAAGTGGAGAACTTTCTCAAAGGGTTTAACAAAGACTCTGTTGTGGAGTCTGCAAACAAGGACTTGCATGATGGTTTATATGAGTGGAGCCCCCTTTCTGGGACTCCCAAAGACTCTTTCACTTTTGAAGATAAATTTGGAAGCTTCTTGAGTCACAAGGAAAAGGTAGAACCCAAGTCAGAGCCTACTGATCGCCCTACTGACTTCCTGCTGCCTCATGAAAGGGCAAGTCAGGATGGCAGTGGTTTCTCCCGAATTCTGGGCATGATGGCTGATTCTATAAGTGCTCAGGAGAAGAGGAGGCGTAGTTTTCCTGACATTGAGGATGAAGAGAAATTTCTTTATGGTGATGAGGATGAGGACACCAAAACTGAATCTCTCCCCATTCAGAATCCTCCAGTGAGTTGCGGCAACGAGCTAATAAACCAGAAAGTGAGCCCACCTCCTTCTCCTGCTCCAGCTGTCAAGCTGGATCCTTTAGAAGAGCCTAATGCTGAGTATGCAAAGATCCATGACTTACTCAAAACCATTGGACTCGACATTGGTGTTGCTGAAATTGGAAAACTGGCTGTTCGTACCCAGGAACGCCTTCATGGCAAAAAGCTGGCATCTCGTTCTCCTGATCGTCGCTCTTCGGATTCTCGCAGACTGGACCCCTGGGACTTGCGTCGCAGCCGCAGTGACACTCGTTCTCCTGAGTCAGGCCAGCAGCACTCAGCATCACCTCCAGTCTCTTTTCAGCAGTCTAAAGATGCGTGTTCTCTTCAGAAATCAGAATATGTTAAGAACAAGCCAGTGGGACAGGATATACCTCCATGTGCACCAGAACGACCTCTTCCTCCTGTCTCTCTTATACCCTCAGTTCCACCAACTCCTGCTAGTTTGCCACCTACACCTACTTCTGTTTCTCAATATCAAATTCCCAACTATTCCCAGTTCACTCCCACTCAAATGCCCCAAAACTATCCACCTCCCACAATGGCTCCTCCAGGATACGATGCATATGGGCACTATATGGCGTATGCGGCCTCTGGCTGGACTATGTACCCCGCTGCCCAGCAGCCTAATCCCACACTGCCAGAAGCTCATGGTCTTCTTACTATGGCTATGTCGGCGAACCCTACGCGTCCCAACCTCCGGGTGATTGAGACAGTCTCTATGGGAAAGGATGTCCCTGATTTAAAACGAGATGGTTCAGTGCTTGTTCATGTCCCTACCACTCCTGCTCATTCCAAAGTGCCCCTTCGTCTGTCTTCACACCCTCTCAAAAATAACGCAGAAAAGATGTCAGATGAGAAAAACCGGGCAGCTCAAAAGCAGAAGGTATGTTACCTATTATGATACATTAAAATGATGTTGGACTGCTTGATTGCTGGGGTAGAAGCTTTTCCTCTTCAGGTATGCCTTTTTATTCCCTGAGTGGCTCCAGTTTAAAAACAGCTGGACTAAATTTCCTGTTGTTAAAGTTTCCTGTGCATTTGTCTGTATTACTCTGTGAAATTAAAAAAAAACCCAAAAAAACGTTTAAAATCTCCAAAAGTTGGTCATCCATAGGTTGTGGCTGAACAGATATAATCAAACACAAAGTTCTTGGGGCCAGCCAAAATCTTACAGGAGAAAAACACATGATGGCTACAGTTCAGCTTTATTGTGCTGAGCTTTAGGTATTGAAACGCCTGAAGATATCTAGATATATAAATACATGAAGGGACAGTATAAAGAAGGTGGAGCTTGACTTCTTTTGGTGGTGCTGTCCAGTGACAGGACAAGAGACAATCGGCACAAGCTGAAACACCGGAGGTTCCATCTGAACGTGGTACATGGTACAATAATACCATGGTTATGCCTATATTAGACATTCTTAAATACATACTAAAAGATTTTGTTGTTCACGTGTAACTTTCCCTCTACATTTGTATTAATCATCTCTTACAAGAATCACAAAATCAGAAGAACATAAGGGAAACTGCTCTTTACCTGGTGCCTCAACACCAGTTTAGGTTACGGGTGTTCATGTTTTCCTCTTCTAGTTACCTTTATTTATATGGTAATTACAGACTAGTGGGGAAGAATATATTTTAAAATAGGAAACTGTGGGTATATAATTGTCAAAGAACTAGAAGAGTCCTGAAGGTTTTTCAAGTTTTCAAACTGGTTTTCCCTCAGTGTTGTTAAAATAAGACCACAGAATGATAGAATGGTTTGGGTTGGAAGGGGCATTTAAAGATCATTAGTTCCAGCCCCCTGCCATGGGCAGGGACACTTTCCAGTAGACCAGATTGCTCCAAGCCCTGTCTAGCCTGGGCTTGAACACTGCCGTGGATGGGGCAGCCACAGTTTCTGTGGGCAACCTGTGTCAGTGTCTCACCACCCTCATTGCAAAAAATTTATTCTTAGGTCCCGTATAAATCTACCCTCATTTAGTTTACAACTGTTGTCCCTTGTCCTGTCACTACAGGCCTTTGTAAAAAGTCTCTCTCCATCTTTCTTGTAAGCCACCTTTATGTACTGAAAGGCCACAGTAAGGTCTCCCTAGAGCTTTCTTTTCTCCAGGCTGAGCAAGCTCAACTCTCTCAGCCTGTCTTCATAGGAGAGGTTTCACAGCCCTCTAATAATTTTTGTGGCCTCAGGAGGTCTGTGTCTTTCTTGTGCTAGGGGCTACAGAGCTGAGCACAGTACTGCATGTGGGATCTCAATAGAACAGAGTAGAGGGAGAGAATCACCTCCCTTGATCTGCTGGCCATGTCTTTTGTGCTACCCAGTATAACGATTTGCTTTCTGAGCTGCAAGCACACATTGCCAGTCCTGTGTAATTTTCATCTACATATGCATATCTGTGTTAGACAGATTCTTTCAGTGTAGCTGTGCTAATGATATATTGTGATTGTAGATCTTCTAGTAGAAAAACAGCACATGACAGGGGCTGGAAGCTATTTTCCTGCTCAGTGATTATATCACATTCTTGAAAAGAAATCAGTCCATGGAAGGAGGGACAACTGAATCCAAGAGAGGCTCAGAAGAAGTCACTTTAAATTTTTAGTTTGAGATCACCTCTCTGCTTTTTAATTTTTTAAGTGACTTAAAGAGGGGTGCTTACACAAAGTGCTACACCAGCAGGGAAGTGAGCTTTCACAGCTGAACAACTATGTTGGTAGAACTCCTGGTGCTTATTTACTGTTAGGGTGGTGAGGCACTGGAATGGGTTACCCAAGGAAGTTGTCAGTGCTCCATCCCTGGCAGTGTTTAAGGCCAGGTTGGACGAAGCCTTGGGTGACATGGTTTAGTGTGAGGTGTCCCTGCTTATGGCATGGGGGGTTTAGAAGTAGGTGATCTTAAGGTCTTTTCCAACCCTAACTGTTCTATGATTCTACGACTTAAATTATAGATCTTTATAAATCACTGTTAATCATTGATGTATGTTATTAATGAACAGAAAAAGTTTGCTCCTTTTACTTAGATTACCTGTGCTTTTATTTTGAGCCTGACAAACTAAGGATCCTATTTTGTTTCTGAGCTGTTCTAGCTGTAGGCAAGCATTTCAGTAAAAAGTATATTGGAGAGTTTGTGAACTTTTAAACCAAACAAAAATAAAGCACACCAGGAGTTAGAGTAAAAAGCAAGCTAACAAGATGCAGGCGGAGATAATGATTTTTGTCTAGCAGTAGGATTTAAAATATTCAGTATCTCCAGTCTCTTGCCCCTGTCATTCTCTGGCTAAACTGCAATAACTTTTAACACTTTTGAAAGAAGCATACATTAATTTATCTTGACAAATCTTTTTCTTCTTTTCTCCTAACGTGAGCAAAGCTGCCAAGTTGCCATAAACAAGGCCTCCACCTGTGGCAAGTTATCTATCTTGGGGTGCAGAGAGACAGTGAATAAGCTAATCTTTTTCTCTTTACAGGATCTTTTGTTGAAAAAGTAGAATTTATGTTTAAAACTTTCACTGTTGATTTCTCTCCTTAGGATTATATAGCCACCAGATGTCTCTAAAACCATATTCTCTCATAAACATTTTATAGTCTTTGAAGATGTTGAAAATCTGGGATTTATAGGACTATTGCATCCATCTACCCAGGGATCAAAAACTATTACAATTACCCCAATTGCTAAGTCAGAAAATTTATTTAGCTGAGAGATAAGTTTGAGGATTTTCAAAAGTCCTCATTTAATCTGTGTACAGTAAAATCTAATATATTAACCTCCTTTTGAGACATAAAATTAAAATCCCTGTAGGATACAATACTTTATAAAAAATGTAAGTAAAGGAAGATTTATTAAGCAGAATAGCAACCCCATGAATGTGAATACACCATATGGTATTTTATTTCTTTGTGCTTATTTGACATTCATTCAATTTCATACAAATAGACATTTTCAAATAAAGAAATCCCCAAAGCTGTAAAATTTTGGATGAACTGGAGGAGAGCATCAGCTTTGTGTTCTGAAGGTTCCCTATTGCAAATATGTTGTCCTTTATCTTCCTTTGTTAAATTTCGAGGCTGATAATTCAGGCAGATGAGATGATAAGCAAGATGGGATCTTGTAAGTATTCAGAACAGGTATACATAACCTGAAGGTTACTGCTTGTTAAAAACCGGTACCAGCTGGTAGGAAAAAACCTGTCTGCTTGGAAAAGGTGAACTTGACCCTTACAAATTGAAAACAGTGAGGAGGAAGGGAAAAGTAAAGCTCAAGGGTCTCCAGTACAAGTTGTTACCCATAACTGGGAAGTGAAGGAGACCTTTCTCAGACATGGAATGTCTATACCTGGTACTTCCTTAAGGGAAGACTTGGCACTGTCTTTACACTTGCACTTTTGCCTTACCCATGCCTGGGAAAATCCACAACTGTGATCTAAGGTTGATTTACATGTAGTACTTGAACAGTTGGCATAGCTGTTGGATTGGAAAAGCCATAAGAAACTATCTGGGGCAGAGCTGCAGGCATAAGCCTTTGGGATGTGGGAGTGCTGCTGGTGCCTCTTGCATTTCCATGGTGACTCTGTTGGTTTATTTCTAGCTGTCCTCAAAACCAGATGGCAGAGCTCATCTGGCTTTAACTGTCCTCAGAAAGGAAACTAAAGTGAATTTCAATCATGGCCACATGGAAAAACTGAGTTGGCAGAGCTGCAGCTGTGGTTTGATGTTTCAAACCTTTTAGGAACTTTTTCTCCTATACTCCTGGAGCTGGAGCTACAAGTTCATTTAGTGTGGGCTACTAGGTGATAATAATTTTCAGTGCCAGCTTAAGCCCAAGTGGTTTCTGCTATTGTATAAAGTTTTATCTGCCTTGTATCTCTGTGAATGGTAGGTAACAGCTTTATACCTGAAAGGTAATTCCTGAAAGCAAGCTTTGGCAGAGAAAGCTTACTTGGAGGTAGTTTGAGCTCCCTAGAGGTAGAGCTGCACCTTTGCTGACAACAAGAAAATGTTTTTTAAGTTCAAACTTTGTGGGGTTTTTTTTTCTAATTCAGTCTTACTAATTACGTTTACCATGTGAATGATACTATCAACATTTATTTAGAGACACATAAAAAAAAAAAGAGGTATGTCTTTGTGGGCTCCCCAGACTTGGCATTTTTGCAGTTAAAAAGAGATAATCAAGTCCTTACATTTACAGCAGAAGGATTTAGACCTAAATTCATAAGGGTCTGAAGCTCTTGCCTACTACTGTAATTCTCTTGCTTGAGTATCTCCAGTGTCCCCATTTTATCCTGAGTCCACGTCTCCAGTTGACTTCTTCAGAAGAGGAGGGAAGTGTGATGTTTGGGTTTGAGGAATGTGTGTTGTCCTGTGTTCAGCAGTAGCAGTCATTTTTCTCCTTCTCAGTAGCTGGTGCAGTGCTGTGTTTTTGACTTTAGCCTGGGAACAGCGCTGATAACGCCGATGGTTTTAGTTGCTGCTCAATAATGTTTACTCTGACCAAGAACTTTCTGAGTCTCATGCTCTGTCAGGGGGGAAGGGAAGCCAGGAGGAAGCAGAGACAGGACACGTGACCCAAACTAGCTAAAGGGGTATTCCATACCACAGCACGTCATGCCCACTATATAAACTGGGTGCAGTTACCTGGAAAGGTTATATCACTGCTCGGGTTGGGCTGGGTATCGGTCGGCAAGTGGTGAGCAGTTGTATTCTCTCCCCTTGTTATTTCCCTTATCATTATTATTATTGGTGGCAGCAGTAGTGGTTTTGTGTTATACCTTAGTTACTGGACTGTTCTTATCTCAGCTTGGGAGTTACATTCTCTCAATTCTCTTCCCTTTCCCTCCAGGAGTGGGGTGGGGAAGAAGAGCGGGAATGAGCGAGCTGCTGAGTAGTTCTGAGTTACCTGCTGGCCTTACACACGACATGTGGGCTGGATGGCTAGCAGCACACGTATATCACTTAGTAGTGGCATGTTAATAACTGAACGTAGTCTTCAGTGTTTCCCTGTGTGGAGACTTCTCCACTTACTGAAAGGCTGCAGGCTAAGAGGCAAACTGAGAAGCAGGCCACAATCCCACTAGCATTGTTCAGAAACTTGTAGGAACTTAAAAATGTTTGAGACTTTCATGTCTTATCAAATTTGTTTGTAATTGCCCAATATGCTCTTGGAGGAGAAACAATTTTTGGTTGCGTGGAGTAAAAGTTGATAAAAAGGCTGGTCTGTTTCATTCTGTGCTCCACTTTCCCCATCTTAGTTCAGAAGGAGTACTCCGTAATAAGCTTCAAAAAGCTATTTCCTTTCATGTTAGACTGAAAGCTGTTTTTCTAGTGACCATGTTGCTTTGCTTGGCTAACTGTGAAACAGGACCTAATGCAAAAGGCCAGCTAAGTAAAATGTGTAGACCCAGATTCATCTGTATGTCAAACACATAGCTGTGACTTTAGGCCAGTTTAGAGTTTATGAAATGCTGACACACTTGCAAGATCCAGGGAAATTCTCATTAAATCTAAGAGTATAGAAAATTTTGCATGAAACCATTTTTTTTTAATAGCAGTAATATGCTCACATTTATTTTGCCAACCAATATTTTTTATACTAGGAGCTGATTTCAGATAAAGTGTTTATTACTTCAGACTCAATTTGCAACAATGTTGGTAACGTAGCAACAGGCCTAGCACATGCAATTGAGGTTGTACATGGGGAATGAGGTTTGTTTCAACCAAATTCAACCCTCTGTAGTTTAGGACGCTGTTTTAATCCAGCTGTCCAGCCTCTCCCATCATCACATCCCATTCAAGCAAATGCAATAGCTGGGAAGAATTTTTTTCTGGGAGCTTAAGATGTTTAGATGCTCTACATATATGCATATATGTAGAACGTTGCCATTTATGCTGACTGTGCCTGCAGAGCAGGGAAGAAAAATGAAGAATATCATCTGTGAGTGTGCTTTACACATGTATTATGAAATGTTCAAAAAAGTGGACATGTGAGCCTTTCAAGATGTTTTTGCTTGATTAGGCTGTTTATTACCTTGTTCTGTAGAAAACACAATAGATTAATTAGCACGCTGAAGTGTATTTATGTGGTCACCTGTATGGTACCAGATGGAATAGGGTTAAGAACTGCATGTGTAAATATATGGCATGATTGGAATGATTTATCATATTATTATTCATCTTTCGCAGGAATCATTAATGAGTTAATGTAGTGTGTGAATCTAAGACAAGGTTTTTAACGAATTTGTGTGCTAATCAATTGTTTGTGACAGCTTGAAAAACAGGTTATTGAAATCAGTCATAATTAGCCATAGATAAAATCCTAATAAATCACTGATAATGCAGTAGTTCTCTTCAAACTGGAAAGACTAGAAATGGGTCAGAGCAGTGAGCTATGAAATTATTCAGGAAATGAAATGATGACAAGAAGAACTGATAGTGATACGAAGATACCAGTCTGGGAACATTTTAGTGAAGAAAATCCCCATTTCCTTGAGGAATGAAAAGAAATTGAGAGAAAAAATGATTATATGTTTCCAGAAAGCACCAGCCTCCCTCTGTAACTGAGGCTGTGTGTTACCACCATTGGAGGGAGCTGAAATGTATGTGCTAATTTCTTCTTTCTCATTATGAACATTTATAAAGCAGCGTCTCAAACTTTTTTGGAATTAGTAAATTCACTTTCTGTCCTATGCAGAAGAAAGCTGTTCCAGAGCATCCCACCTGAGCTGCTTCAAGTACTTCCTACCATCCTGCTCTTCCCTACTTTCCTGCTTTGATCCTGAGGTGGGAAAACAGCAACACAAACGCCAGACTTGTCACCAGCTTGCACTGGATGAGTTCCTGCAGCCCAGTCACTTTTCAGCTGTGCCTGGATTTAAGCTCTTACCACAAAGTGCATGCAAGTGGATCAGAAATGATGCATGGCTCAGTTTTGATTTAGTCTGATCTATGATTTGTAGTTGTGCTTTCTGATGGGGATTTTCATGTTTATGATTTCTATGGACCTTGTCTGATTTGTGCAAATTATAACATTGCTAGATGCCACCTGGGACAGCATGGTTAAAGGGACAAAGCTTGTTAATCTATTACAGTGTGTTACTTGAGGGAATGGGGGAGAAGGGGACAGTGTGTGATTATTACTTTACTGTGTATGTGGAAAGAAACAGAATTAAAAGTCAACTTTGGCATTGCAATTCCTGACATAAATAACTTTACATTACTAGCTTTTTGCATGGAAGCCCATGTACTGCAAATGTTTTCTAACACTAACATAAAATATTCACATCCATTCACATAAACTCCCATTTTTTTAAGTTAATGTTCAAAATTAACATATGTAATATTTGCAGGCATGGGGATACCTGAAGAGCTTAAAAGTCAGACCCTATCTTTGTTAAGGAAATCAAACTAGGTGTGTAACATCTAAGCCTCCAGTCTACTTCATAAGCAGCAGCAGCAAAAGTTGTTTAATAAGATGCTAGTTTGGGTCAAGCAGGGAAAACTGCTATTCCTGAGGTATTGTGTTAACATTCTAAGAAGTACTTTGTGTTTGGAGCAAAGGGTCAGGTTTTGGTCATTCAATTTAAAAAAAAAAAAACAAACCAAACCCAAACAACAACAACAAAACCACCAAAAATGTAAGCTGATAAAAACATAAATTATGGAGTAGAATAGCCTAGAAATCTGATGGAATTTTTACCCAAGGGAAAGCCGATGTTTGTTTTTGTTGGTTTTGTTCATTTATTTGTTTGTTTTCCTAGTGTGTAATTAAGAAGCAAAATTGTTGAAGTACTTAAACTAGCTAAGTATGTTAATGATATTAAATCTTATGGTGGAATTGAAGATGTTGGGAGAAAATGTGTTAGTGAATGAAGAACAGGAGAAGGCAGATACCATCTGTCTGGGAGGCAGTAAGCACCCTTTATCTGTCAGAGAGATTTTGAGACAGTGTCTTGTCTGTGTTCAACTGGTTAGATTCCTTCCACCTCTCATTTTGTCCTATATATGAGGACTTTTCTATGCAGATGGATTTATCTTTCCCTGAACATAAAGTTTTTAAGACCAAAGGAGCACAAGGTCATGAAGTTACAGCACAGCAGCTACCAGAGGTGTTGGAGGGCACTTGCAGGTGGAGACCAGACATGCTTCCACGCTGCTCCTAACAAAAGGGTTTTCAATGGCTCCCCATCCAACTGTGCTCTGCATGGCAACAGCAGAAGATGTTACCTTGGTTTTGGAAGCTGAGACCTGGCTGTGTTTAGGAGCTTTGTCTCCCAGAGAAGCAGCATCTTTGAGAGCAAAGTGTGTTAACCTGTTTTTGGTTTGGCACTGGAGTATTTAACTTGTCACTTACCAGCCTGAAGCCAAAACCGGTAAGTTTTACCTGCTTTTTAAATTTCCTTTTGCAAAGCCCTACTTAACTGAGTAGTGTGACAGGCCTGCTCCTGGAGATGTAACACACTTGGGTTGCTGGTCTAATTTAGAATCATAGAATCATAGAATAGTTAGGGTTGGAAAGGACCTTAAGGTCATCTAGTTCCAAACCCCCCCTGCCATAAGCAGGGACATGCCACACTAAACCATGCCACCCAAGTCTCTGTCCAACCTGGCCTCGAGCACTGCCAGGGATTGAGCGTTCACAACTTCCTTGGTCAACCCATTCCAGTGCCTCACCACCCTAACAGTAAAGAATTTCTTCCCTATAGCCAACCTAAACTTCCTCTGTTTAAGTTTTAACCCGTTACCCCTTGTCTTATCACTACAATCCCTAATGAATGGTCCAACCTCAGCATCCCTATAGGCCCCCTTCAGATACTGGAAGGCTGCTATGAGGTCTCCACGCAGCCTTCTCTTCTCCAGG
>JBCJKH010060830.1:0-10445 GCA_039877255.1 Loriculus beryllinus
GTCTTTCTCTCCTTTTCTCAAGAACCAGGTATTTGTCAGTTCCAAACCCCAAAATATCCTGTTTTTCCACAACAGGGCTCCTTTTCACCTCAATTGTACTTAAACAGCTTGCACAAATGTTTTGTCACATCCTGAGCTTGATTATGGTTCTGAACGGACATTTAACTTTCATCAATAATGTTAGACAGAAATCCATAGTATTTTCTTCTCAGATTCCCCACAGGTTTCAATGATTCCCTTCTCCTTTACTGGGGAGACAAATGCACTTGATGGTCTCCTATTGATGGACTAGTAAATGTCTAGACAGTTGCTTGTGGCTCATCTGTGTTGCATTGCAGCACAGACAAGATGTATCAGTAGGAGAGTGACTCATTTAACATAATCTTCAATGTTTTGAAAAGTGAATCATGAAGAGATTTCTCTTTTTCTGTGTTAACATTTTTAATGCAGATGTGCCTCCTATATATGAAAATCTTACTTTCAATTTCAAAATGCAGCACTAAGGAGAAGGAATGTTTTATGATAATTTTGTCAATAAGCATCTACTGCATTATTTATGGTATTTTTTATTCTAAGCTCCTATTTTCAGTTGTAGTTTCAGGGAGGTCTCCATTTATGTCTTTGAATGTATATAAACTTTAAATAATATCTTCTGAAAAACATTTGTTATTCCAGAAGAAAAACCTAAATTAGGAAGCTGGCAGCTCTCAGATTTATAGCAGTTCAGCATGAAGCACTTTAGAATATTCATGCAACCCTCTCCTTATGATAACAAAAGGGACCTGTTGTTCTACTACTTACTTCTGTTTAGTAGTGCCTCCACATTGGTTCTGTACTCGTACATATTGATACTATGTTAATACTTCAAGAGGATTTTATTTGCAAATAAATACATGTAATACTTTATTCACTCAAAGTGTGTTTAAAAACTGAAAATGGAAAGAAAAATGTCTATAATAAGACCAAAGTTGCCGTTATCATATGAAAAAAAGTTACCTATACATTTGTGTATTTAGCACAGGAGCACCTACCTCAGTAACTCTATTATTTAAACAAGCATATCACTGTGCACCCTGCTTACATGAACTATCATTGCACACAAAATCTTAGGCTGCATTTACAAATATTTATAATAAATATACAATTTAGGTATATACATTTACATATGTATTTTTGTATGTGTATACAAGGTTGCAAAGAAATTTTGAGACCAGACGTGGCACTCAAAGCAATGTAAAATGGAACTAAATGTCTGTTTTAGCACCTGCATCTACCCATCTTGTAACAATTAGCTCATGGTTGATGTAAACTACAGTAACATAGGCAAAATTTGTCACTTATTAGTAATCTAGAAAACAGAGATTCTGTAAACCTTCACTGCAGTCATGGTTGTGCTAAGCTGAATGTCAAAGACCAGAATTAGTGTCAGGAATCAGTTTTCCTATCAGGAAAGCTTCTGAAGTCAGGATGCTTAGACATACGGTAGTGATATAAAACAACAGTAGAGCCAAAACCAAGTTTTCATAGTACTGTTTTGCCTGTGTTTTCTTTCACAGTATGTCTAGTCGTTTTATAATGGCTTCGCTCAGTGCGTTGATGCCACGTTGCATAGGAGAGAAGAGGACATTTTCTTATCTGGATAGTGGTTGGAGATGCTTCATACTTTAGTCAACGATTGTGAGTGACAGTGAAAGGAAAAAGAACTGTGCTACAGATGTTTATTCTTACTATCTCCTTTCTCATTTGTGCCGCCTTTCTAACCCTTTCTTTAGAACAAAGCTATAAGCTCTTCTACACAAATATAAAAAAGATTCATTAATTTCTTAAAGTTTCCAATTTGCTTTTATTAAATTTTATTTGTCTTGCTACATGATACGTCTTTAGATTTCAGCAATGTCCCTGGTGAATAAATGGAGGAATACTGATGGAGCTTCATGTTATTCATTGAAGGAATACATGGATACAAATGTCTAACCAGTTAGTACTTTGGAATAATGCTCCTTATTAGCTTTCAAAATTGCACATTATCAATATGAACACCTGATAATGTAATAAGTCAATACCATCATACTTAAGATACAGGAATTCCAAAAATCATTTTACATCCATAAAATTATTGAGACCAAGAAGTACAAAAAATGAGTAACCTATCAGGAAATTATTCATTATCTGTCATTTGTGGACAGATTTTCAGAGCATAAGATATGTAATAATCAGATTTGCAATGTAGGCGAGTGCTGCACCTAGTAATAGATAGCTGGGTTTCAGGCGAAATGTATATTTGGCAAATGCTTTAACTGGGTCTGCCAAGAATGCGCAATTTAACATCCCTTAATGGTGAAAGCAACACAAAAAAATTATATTTAGGAATAACTAGACTGACCAGCTAATGAATGGAAACTATAATATTTGGAAAGTGGAATCTGCAAGAAAAGGTAGAAGAAGGAGGAATATGGGGGTTTCTATGATAATGGTACAGTGGCCTGTAACCTACATCCTTCCAATCCTTTCAGTTACAGATTGGGAGGGGATGGTAAGGTAATTAAATTTTACTTTTAAATAAATGTAATTTTCTCTCTGTCATTATGTTCATCTGGCAAGCTGAACAGCTAGAAACAGGGAAAGCAATAAACAGAAATTACTCTAGCAACATCTTTCTAAAAAGAAAGTTCTGAGAAGCTGAGAAAAGATTGTATGTTGTTTCCTGGATGATTTATTTTCTGTGGGCTTGACTCCACTCTCAAATAGTCTGCTGATCAGCAAGCCACATGGAAGGTAGCTCAGATATTTTGCTTTGTAAATAAATGACGATTCCATGCTACCTCATATAGGGCAAAATCCATTTTCCAATCTCCCATGTCCGTAAAACCAGCAGTGTAATTCTGCCTGACAGGGGTGATCCCTTATTCACGGTTTCAATTCTAACAATTCTTACGCAGTGACCAAATATTGGGGGGGGGGGGGGGCCCCACACAGAAAAGAAAGAAAAAGAGGAATTGTTTCCTCCCTGCTGTGTCTTTGTGCTAGAAAGGACGAGTAGCTCTGTCCTCAGACATTATTTAAAGTTTGATAGGTAGCTTGGTGCCTTATCCAGCTAGTTTGTACCCAGACAGTCTTGAGCCTGGACCAGCTCATTTTTAAAGATTAGAAAAGTTTCCCAAGTGAGGTGTCAGAGGGTTTGCTTGAAGCCCAAGAGTCATTTGGAAAAGTCTTAAATGTTGCAAGTCTCTAGGAGCATAGCTTAAATAGATACTGGATTTGGCAGTGAAGCTGGCCAAACGTATTAGTGTTTCTTCATTAAATCCTGCCCCAATCTCCTTTTTCCTGCTCCAGTGATTAAAGTTTCCTCTTCCACATTTGTACAGTTGTTTCTGCAGCTGTGCAACAACCTGAATCACTAAAATGATACAGGCTAAAATCAACTTATTTTGGGGAGGTAATTCTTCACAGTAGCTTTTGTCCAATTACACTTTTCTTTTTCCCTTTAGAAATAAGCAAGATACTGGGAAAGACACGACTCTGATTCTGGGGTTAATTTGCAATTTATGCTGTCTGGAGAGGTCTCTGTATATTTGAGTGATGCTATATTCTATGCAGGCCTGACAATTCTTAGTGTGTAATGTCATCATGCGACATATAAAGGAAATGAGAACTGAAGTTGCAATTTACCACTGTGAAGAGTCTTGCTCAAAGACATGTCTTTGCTTCTACAGGGTCTGTTAAGCAGCATCACAGCAATTTCTTAGCTAGAATTTAACAGATTCCAGGTTCAATTTCCAGTACAGCTTTTCCCTTAGGTGCATGTTTTTTCCTTCTCTTTCTTACTGAAAATCCAGGATGACTGAAAAGGTTCTATGTAGAAAACTAACAGATGATGGAATAAATTTGCAGATCTATGATGAGAATGAAATAATTGTTTCTTCAGAATATCTGTTTGATGCCACATGAGGAGACTACTGTGATTTAATTAAGAAAACGTAGTGTACATGCAAGAGAAACATTCTGTTAATAATCCATGAATGTTGGATACATATATTTGTTATACATGTATTTGTATAAATACAGCTTTCCAGCTCCTTAAAGATTAAAAATGGTTTATTTTAATATTCTCTCATAACTCCAGCAATACCACCTCTGACAACCCAGTCTGCCAATTGTACCATATTTGCTAATGGAGCTGCAGGAACAAATATGGTACAAGATTCTGCCCATGTTTATGACCTTGGAAATATAGAAATACCATCAAGCAGAAGAAGAAGAAAGAATTTGTAACATCTGTGTCAGAACTAGACAGTTATAATTTTGTAGTACATGGACTGTATCCACCTATCTAATAAAATTATCGGTATTAATAGCCAAAGAAAGGCAGAGAAGCATAGTTCTATTCAATTTATCAGTTGTGATATTCAATTGCTCCTTACATGAAAAAAGAAAGGTGCAGACCTATCAGCTCTTATTACTGTCCTTTTGCCTGAGTGGGCAGAACAAGCTGAACTCTAACTTTGTGTTTCACTTTTTGCATTTTAACGCTGTCATCCAATTTGCAAAAAGTGTGACTGGGCTATAAACAGGGAGCTAGCAAACTTTTAAAATATAGACAGACACTTGCCTTGACTTGTATAGAACCAAACTTCAGTGAGAATATAAAAACTAAAGAATTAAGCATGTAACCTTTTAGAAATCAAAGTGATTAACTACGGCTTGAAAGTGGAACATAGTCACATACCTGAACTCACAGTACAGAGGAAAACTGCATCTTAAAGTCCACTAGTTAAGTCTGAGTGACTTCAGTTTACAGACCTGTACTAACAGAGCTCATCTTTACACTAACGACTAGTATGAATTGCAGTAGTTATAATACCAAATATTAAAGAACTGCTTTAAGAGGAACTACAAAGTTAATTCATTTGTTTATTAGGTAACTTTTCATGCGTATTTTTCCGTTGATAAATTTTTTGTTCTTCCAAAGGCAATGAAAGGCAAGGTCTTTTCTTTATGTGCTGAAACTAGGCTAAGCCTAGAAATGTCAAAACCAATATTTATCAGTGAAGACTGTGAACTGATGCTTATTATGATAATGTATCTGATTCATAAAAAGATTAAGCCTTTTGTTTTAAATAAAAGCATCATCTGTCACTATTCTTTCTGAAGGTCAGTATTTAAGTGCTTTTAAACACATCTATTTTTTCAGTGTGCTTCTTGGCTTCTTGTACTGTTTATTTCTTGATCTTCAGCAAGGTAATTTTTTTCCCAAGTATTTTTATATTTTGGACAAAGTATAATAGAACTTTTTTATTCCAGTCTAATTAAAGATAGAAAGCAGTATTACTTCCAACAAAATTTTCCTTCAGCTTTCTCGTATGGTTTATCTTGTTCAGAGATTCTGTCTTTTAAAAAATACTGTTTTATCAACCAGCAGTTAAAATTGATCATTCAAAAGAAATATGAATGACAGCACGGAACCTTCTATAATAGAGCCTTTTTGAAGACATACCCTAAAATTGTGTGTGCTACCTCCCACAGAAAGCAGAGTATCACAAAGAGACTTGCCACTTTTTTCTCTAAATAGGACAAAAACTAAACCAAAACCAAAAAACCTCTTTGATCTCTCTGACCTTCTAAACTTGCCTTCTGTAATATTAATACATAAATATATGTTATGAATACATATGATGAATATAAGCATTATATATGTTGCAGGTGTGTGTGCATATATGATACCTAAAATAAAAAAAAAAGTTATTTAATATTCTACAGAAACACTAAGTCTCAGTATGTATTCAACACACATAATACTGGAAGATGCTAACCATATGATGCACCTGGAGTAGGAATTTATAAAGAGTAAACAAAGGAAAGATATGTTCAATTACAGTGTTATACCCTAAAACAATTTTACTGGAAGTGTACTAGAAAGCTGAGCTGCTCAATGTAATTTTGGTCATATCTGAAAACTAATTAAAAGACAAAAAATGCAAAGAGTGTACTCATAAATTTTTCTTCACCTTCTTTATGCAGAAGGTGCTAACGTGAGTCATGCTGTCTGTGTCTGGAAGATAGTGTAGACTGTTTTCTAAACACTGATTTTTCTAAATTATCACCATTTGATATTAACCCCATATTAAGGAGGAAAAAAAAAAAAAAAAAAGAAAAGAGGCTTTTTTATTCTTTCTCTTAAAAACCCTTAAAAGAGAGAGAAATTTCACAGTACATTCACTCTGAAAGAAGCACTTTTTTTAATTACCTGTGCTATGCCTAATTCTAATACAAATCAATTAAAAAAATCTTACTTCATGGATATGATTATCATTGCCATATCAGTGTGATATAATGGCCTAAGTTTATCACAATAAAAATTTTATTTTCCATATGAAAAATTTTGTTTTTTCAGTGAAAAAAAAAAGTGTAGGCAATGACTGAATATTTTTGGCACCTGAGTACCTCATTCTCCTATTTAGTCCATGAAGATATCTTTTGGGATAAACTTTGCTTCCCTTGGTGCACAAACAATGTTATCTATTAGTAGCTGGATAACAGTGAGTTATTCCAGTGTCTGACACGCAGCTGCAAAGCCTGACCCGTAAGGAAAACTAAATTGCACTGAGTTCAAAATGCGACTCACTCTAAGACCAGAAAATTATGAAAAAAAAACCAAAAATGAAAAACCCAAAACCAAAACCAATCCACCCAATGAAAGCTTGCAGGTAAAAAGAAAAGCGAAGAAAACGGTTTTTATCTCATAGTAAGAATCTCTCAGCTTCCATATTCTGATGTTAGAAATACATCCACATAAAGAAAGACAGGGTAAGAAAATTCTTGAACAACAAATGTTTGTAAAACTGAACATACTGGTTGATCTAAACCAGCTGAACTACAGATTCAAACATTTTTAATTCAGTAACATTCTGAAACTTAAGTAGCATTTTATTTTTTCTCTATTATTCAAATATTTGTGCATAAATTAATCTTGACTGCATCTTAGTTCTGTTACAATCCATAGACTTCCAAGACTTGAGCAGTGTGGCTAGAGCACTTGCTGGTGAAGACTGAGGAAAAGAAGTCATTGAGAACCTCAGTCTTCTCCAAATCCAGGGTAGCCAGTTCTCTCATCTCCTTCCAAAGAGGGACTACATTATTTCTAATATATCTTTCATTGGCAACATACTTACAGCTGCTCTTCCTGCTATCCTTAACATTCCTAGCCAGACTCAATTTTAACTGAGCCTTAGCTTTCCTGACCTAGTCCCTAGCTTCCTGCTCTTGCTTCCACCTTTTTTAAGCTTCTCTTTTCCTTCTGAGTTTTCTCAGCAGCTCCTTATCCATTCATGCAGGTCTCCTGGCCCTCCTGTCACATTTCCTTCTAGTCAGGATGCAAAACTCCTGAGCTTCTAGCAGGTGATCCTTAAATATCACTTGCAAGAGGAAGTTGTCTTCCATATGATCAAGGAACCTCCTGCATTGCTTGTACTAGGCTGTATCATCCCTCCAACAGATGTCAGGATATTTCAAGTGTCCCATGAGAACAGGGCCTCTGATTGTTAGGCTGCTCCTATCTGCCTATAAAGGGCTTCATCCACATAGTCCCCCTGATTGGGTGGGCTGTAGCAGATTCCCACAGTAATGTCACCCATCACTGCTCTCTCTTTGACCCTGACCCACAAACTCTCTATTAATTGCTCACCTGTCCCCAGACAGAGTTTGTACTTTCCAGCCTATTCCTAACATAGCAGCTCCCTCTCCCCATCTGCCCAGCCTGTCTTTCCTAAAGAGCCTGTAACCTTCTATTCCAACACTCCAGTCATATGAACAATTCCACCATGTTTCTGTGATGCCAACAATATTGTACACCCTTAGATGTGCACACATATTTAGTTCCTCATGTTTATTCCACATACTACATGTATTTCTATAGAAGCATCTGAGCCAAGCTCCAAATAAAGCCGAGCTCTGAATTTTTTGATATATGAAAAATATGAGATATGAAAAAAAGAATAAATTCATCCACTTGTAACTTTTCAGCTGACCAGGATAAAGTAGGGGTAATCGTCAATCTATAATAGAGGTTTTTTTTTTCGTACTTAAAAGGTGTCTATAGAAGACATGGAGGCAGACCACAGAGATGAATGGTGAAAGGATAAGAAGTAATGATCACCAGAAACAAGGGAAGCTCTGGCATGAAGTCCTGTACAATGAAAGTAGCGGAGCATGGGAATAGATGGCTCAGAGATGCTGTGGAACATCAGTTATTGGAATATTTTAAAAGTTAACTCAATAAGACCCTGAACAACCTGATGTAACTTTGAAGTTGGCCTTGCTTGGAGATAGCGATTGAATCTGACGACCTCCAGAGGTTCCTTCCAAACCTTTGCTCACACAGTAAGCTCACACAGTAATCATTCTCCCATTGTGTGCTAGCTACTTTTTGTTTTGATTCTCACTCATCTTGAATTGATGATCTGGAATGTCTGGATGAACACACACTTTGAAAAAGAGGAGTTGAAGCAATTTGCTACAGGTGTAACTGAGTTCTAAAGCTGTCTAATGGAACTGAAAATTATTTTTAAGGCTCAGAAATATCAATGTAAGGAGAGTCTAGCATCTGCCTAGGTGGTACATTCTGCCCAGAAAACAATTCCAGTAAGCATAGTTGTTGGACGTCAGGCACAAGGACAAAAACCTAAGAAATTTGTTTTTATCTCAGCAAAACACTGCATTGAACAAAATAAGCATATCACTGCATGAGTACTTCTCTGCAGCCCAGTAGTAATTTTGACAATGATTGTGTCCTGATTTTACATTTGCAATCAGTATCTGAGAAGCATGCACAAAAAGGTATTGTGAGAAATTATCATTTAGACTGTGATATTGCTTTGTACTGTCAGACCAATGATGTGTACATTTGTTTTACAGAGAACTAGGATAGCCTTTCAGATGAAATGTATTCAGTCTTTTTATGGCATCCATACTATTAATTTATAATCACAGTGTTTTGGAAACAGGACTGAGAAAACTGGTACTGAAAAGAATAAATTTCGTATTATTGCCATGCTGGTTTGGAAGGATAAAAAGTACTGGAAAAAAATTAGAAAAATAGCTATTGTTGTCTTGCTGAAAGCTGTGTGTGCCATGGAGTCAATGTCTACAGCAATGTCTTACCAGGGGCTTAAGCTCTGTAATATAGCTATCCTGCTTTTTTCTATTGTTAGGGGACTCTCTGGCAAAGATGTGGCTTGGATCGACTAGAAGAACTTTTCAGAGAATCCAGAGTAAGGCTAGGGATTGGGTGGCCAGCATCCATTTCCAGTAGGTAGTTTAGGTGTCACTGCTTTGTTCTGGGAGGTAAGATCAACTGTACAGAATAGCTACACCTTACCAGACAGAGAGAGAATGGTCCCTTGTGCATTTCATTTTCTAGCACACACATAGCCAGGGAAATGAAAGTACTTTTATAAAAAGGCTATTTCTAAACCAGTTACTTTCTTCAACAAATTTAGCAACTATTAAGAAAGACTTAATGAGAAAATATTTCCTTTTGTCTACCTAAATTATTCTTGAAATAGACCTTAAAATTTCATGTAATTCTTGCTGCACCAAAAAATGTGGGATTTTTGGTTTGCTTTGTTTTGTTCTGTAATGCCTGAGAAAACCATAACAGATAAAAAATTACTATTGTTGTTATTTTAAGATACAAATAAAGTAAAAAATCCAAATGCCCCCCAAACAGATTTATTTCATAAGTTAGAGGTAAATTACTGTAATTTCATTAAGGAGCTTGAGGACACTGCTATCATGTCAAATTCATGATGGAAAGGTTAGGAGAGCAGAAGAAACTCAAAATTTGCTGTCAGTCCACACTGAGATGAATAAATAGCTAGGAACTCATTTAATGAACTAAGGAACCTAGGAACTCATTTAATGAACTAAGCATTTCAAATAAAGAATACATGAGAGGTTTGTGAGAAATATTTACATTCTATGTAAAGGAGAGCAGGAATTCTAGCAGAGGTTAGCAATGGCACTTACAGAGTAAAAACATTAACAAAAGTAAATTCCTCATTGATTTAGCTTAGTGTGCCATCAATAAATATGACCTGGTCTATCGTATGTAATACACAAATTATTGGCATCCAAGTTTCAGCCTTCCCCTCCTCTCTGTCCTCAGTAACACCACTTTTTAAATTCCAGAATCAGATAATTCATATTTTGGCACCTAAGAAATTGCAACACAGGGAATGAAGTGCTCAGAAACTTGAATGTTAAGAATTGCCTTACACCAGATAAGAGCTTCCTGTAAATTGATAGTCTGTAGCTGACAGCAGCCATTATCAGATAAGCCTTTAGAGAAGTGTCTCCAACTTCCTGTGAAGAAAAATACCAATGCACTTATATACTGCAGGCAACACTGTACTTTCCTTTCCCTGTCAACTTCAGTTTTAACTTTCTCA
>JBCJKH010060836.1:0-25243 GCA_039877255.1 Loriculus beryllinus
AGAAGTTTTTGTTTGATGTACATAAAGTGGTGCTTTTCTTAGAAGGTGAAGCTGTGTTCAGGCAATTGTCATGTTAGCACTTGAAAAATTTTAAGCAGACTAGTGCTATCAGAAACTTTTACCCTTCGCCATCCTCTCCTCTCAAACACTGTGAAGCTGAATGTGGGCTTCTCTTTGGGGTATCCTGTGACTCGCAAAGTCTTTTCTCAGGATTAGTCCCATAAAAAAAAAAATCCTTGAATCCTGTTCTTAATAGTATAAGATTGTATAGCAAAATTGTCCCTTTTCAGTAGGTATTTTGTTGTGGTGGTATTCATAAGTGTAGAAAACAATCTGGAAAAAATGGATCATCATATACTAGTATTTCAGTTTCATTAATCTTAAGGTTGGGAAATTAGTGAAAAACAGTCTTTACCGAGAACTATTATAAAATGACTATTTAACAGTTTTTTAGTGATGATGTAATTATTTTTGATCCAGTCATGGCTACTTCTTGATTAAGGGAATAACTGGCACTTTGTATGTATGCATTTATCCCTAATTTGGATGATGAACCTCTTCATTGAATGAAAGAGCTTTGACAAGTACTGTTTGCACACAAAAATGAATCACAGTTAGCTTGTGCCCAAGGTATATAGAGATGCAATTTTTTGAGGTGGCTCTTTGCAAATTTTTGTGATGTTTCAGCAGGTTCATCTGGGCATGAAATACCTTTTCTTACGTTCTTCATTCTGATCTTTTGGGGACTTGTCCCTTCTTTTACCGCAAATGTTAATTTGGCATTAAAAATCAACAATTTTGATAAGATGAGTGTTTTCTGTAGACTCATGAGTTGGAACATAGGCAGCATGCATACAACATGCCCACTGTCTTCTCATGGTATTTATTTTGAATGCCACACTTTCGTGTAACACTGGTTTGAAAGGTTATGTAATTTTCTCTTAAATTCTGCTTGTTAAAAGACCAAAAGTTCATACAGTATTTTTATAATGGTCTTTGATCATATAAAGTAACAGAAGTTGAATTTAGCTTTGAATGTGTCTTTGGATATAAATACTAAAAGTAGCTTTGTTAATTCAAAACACGGAAGTATGGATATCTATTTTGAACTAATCCTTCATTTGCTGTTTCTTTCATAAAAAAGAAAACTAAATAGTACCAAAAAAAGAGAGGAATATTTTAAAGTGATACTTTCTTTAAAAATGACTACTGATATCATCACACCCAATGTGTACTACAGTGGCTTTGTCCAACAGGATAATTTGGCAGCTTATTTTATTCTTGAGTCAACCGTTTTTGTACTTTACTATATATATGAACGGGAAAGCCCACCTTTGTATGACAACAAACTACTAGAGTCAGGCTGATGTTCTTCGAGGAAGAGAGTTCACGTTGGGTGCTTCATTAAATGGTGCAGTAGCACCTTTGGAAAATGATGCAGGATGTAGAGATGGGTTGGGTTTTTTTTCTAATGCTAATTGCTTGAAAAGTGTCTGGTGATTAAAAATTGACCCCCACAACCCAAATGTATTTTCCTGCTTTTCCCATGGAGCATAAACCTGCCTGTCTTATCTAATGTCTCCAGTCTTTCTGGCTCCAGAGCTACTTTGGTGTTTTCTGCTGGCACCACTGCATTTTCAGTCTTCTTTTTCTACAGACTTCTTAGTGGTTTTCCACTTAGTGATGGTCTGTTGCACAGTATTGTAAATATGCTTGAGTTTGTATTTTGTTTTTATTTTAATGGTGTTTAGCTGCTGGTCTGCCTTTGGTTAACATGCAGATGATTCATTCTAGAGATGAGGCTGTGAAGGTGCTGATATTTCTTGGTGTGAGAGGCTGACCAAACTTTTCTGTGTACATAAAGCTGCATCTAACAGCTGTCTTGTGACATGGAAGTCAAGTCACCTGGGTCTTAGCAGGTACCTCATTCCAGAATAAATTCTCTGGAATTGGGGAAACCTTTAATAAAGACTTAATCTGGAATTTTTATTTTTCTATTTTATTTTTCAGATCTACTAATTCTTTCTTACACAGTCATTAAAAACAAAGCAATTAGTCTAATACTTTAACGTTATTGGTTTTATTTTTTAAACTGATACAAAAATGTATCAGAAATATTTATGGTAGTATCCTAATATGTGACCATTTGAGGGGAGAAATTGTCTTTAAATGGGAAAGCACATACGACTTCCCTTAAGCACTCAGAAGCACACACCACTTCTAACAGCACCTGTTTTTCCCTAGGCGTGTGAGAAAGTTCTGAAGATTCAGAAAATAGTCAACATCTGTATGCAGGCATTTTTGTTTTGTTTTTTATTCTTTGCAATTACATCATTGGGAGAGGAAAAAAAAAAAAAAGAAAGAATTGCAGAAGTTAAGCTGTTCTACAGTAGGGGTTTATGTATTTTTTTTTCTCTGCTGTGACCTCTTAGCCTCTGCCTGTCTTAAGAAAAAAGATCTGGGGCCTTCTAATGGCATTCTTTTTTTGTTAAATAGTGTCTTTCAGTTATTCAGCAAATTCACCTTTCTCAATGTGATATTTTACAGCTGTAATTCTGTATTCTCTTGATCGTTTTAATAATCTTTTTCAGTAACTGATTTTCTAATAGTAAAAATAAGCAAAGGCTATTTCTAGTTCTGCAGAAAAAACCAAAAACCCTTGATCTTCCTTTTAAGTGGAAAAAAACCCCAACAAACCCAGATCTATATAGCCTTCAGTCTTTTCTCCTAGTTATCCCCACCCCGAAAAAAAACTAAAAATCACCGTATTTTTCTGTAAATGATGAAGCTAATAACATCTGAGGTTAGAAGTCTTTCTACTTACTCCTCCTCAGCAGCAGTCCATCTGGCTTCTCTGTATATTCCTATGCCCTATGCACACAAACCCCCACCCTGTTTTTTTCCCTCCCTCCTCCTTGACATACCTCAAATGCACTCACAGCTTCTCATATTCCTTCACCCGGTGTTATGCTGCCTGTGCCCCCTGCACGTTCCCTGCTGGGTCTGGCGCAGCTCAACAGATTGTTCCTGGGCAGCTTATTTCAGCTGCTCCTCTTGTCAGGTGGGTTAAATACACCAGGTTTAGGGTCGCTCGTGTCCTCACATCCATCCATTTGTTAAGGAAAACTTGTGAAAAGTAAAAATAAATATTTTTTTGTGATCCTTGCTTTCCGGGATGGTTGGCCAAGAGGTGCAATGTGCATTGGGTGTGCAGTTGGAGGAGATGGATGCTGAACACACAGACCCAGTGTGATCAAATAGCTTTGTTTCCATGTGGAAAGATAACACTGTGTGATTAGGCCAGCTTTTTTCCACCACCATCACCTTCTAAAATGCCTTTTCAAGAGTAATTTCCGCTAAGAGTTAAGAAAGGGGAAGAGACAAGATCATTGTCATTGAGTGCATAATCTAACTTAAAACAGACTTTTTGGCTTATTTAGAAACTGCTAATTTTAGTGAATTGTTCTTGATATTTAGGCCATTCTTCCAATGCTGTTTTATATTTAGAAAATAAGTCTATTTTTTTTGGTTTTTTTTTTTGTTGCTATCTAAATATCTCTTGATTAAAACAGATATTGTTGTGACATGTTACTAGTTTTTCTGATGCTTTACCAACTGTCAACATGTATTGGATAGTACTTATGCTTCTGGAACTGGAGCTATTGAAGAAATTGAAAAGAAATGGAGTTACATAAAGACATATAGCTTCATAAATATACTATATTCTAGAGCTAAATGATTTTGGTACCTTTTAGCAGAGGAAGCAGATAAGTAAAGATTTGATTTGTCAAGTTGTTTAGCGTTGCATAACATGAGGTGGGAAAGAGTCTGTAGCGGATAAATGACTGTAAAAGCTTCATGTAAAGCAGGATGACATGCGTTTTAATTGCTTTGGGGGAAGTGAGAAATATTAACAGGAACTAACATCTTTATATCAAAAAGAATTTCACAGAGTTCAAAGAAAATGTTTTTGTGGCTTGGATGCTGAGAGAGAATACGATGCAAATAGGGAAATATTTTAATTAGTGTCACTGCTGGTATTAAAGTTTTGAGGTTCAGACCTCAGTGGTCTAAAATTTGGAAGGAGTGAAAGGGAAATATTCTTGGCATATTTCTGAATCTGTGAGCAATCCGCAACTTTTTTGTCTTTTTATTCCTGCTGCCTCACTATCACAACTCCACACCTGGCACTACACAAGAATTAAAATTTAAAGATTTATATGTCAGAGAAGGACATTGATATGCATGGATGCTTTGCTTCTCAATCACAGGGGTCTGGAGAGTGGAAGAGTACAGTAGGCAGGTGGGAGGAGTATGCAAGGGAAGAAACAAAGGAAGCCTTGGGGTATTATTATTATTATTATTATTATTATTATTATTATTATTTCTTTGTCACCTCTTTGGAAAGGACCTAGATAAGCTCCCTTTGGACTTGATGAGCCTCTGCATCAAAACGAGTAAGCAGCATGACAACGCAGGCACTAGCACTCAGTAAAGAGTTTTAAATTCATGAGAGAGCCCCTACAGCAGATTTTACAAGGATGATGGATCATTCCTTACCTGCTAGCCCAGGGACTTATTAGCCCTAGCTACTCCAGTGATGGGCTCATTAGAATAAAGAGGAAGAGCACAGAAGTTGATGACTAATGCCCTTGGTTTGCCAGTGAGAGAAAGGAACGACCAGTTTTTTCATGTCAGAATGTAATAATTAAAAAACTGAATTGGTGCATAGAAGAGATGGTTTTGGTTTTTCACAGCTCTCGCTCTGCTCTTATCAGAGTGAACAGTTGCTTTTTGTGGGACTAATTAAACAAAACTGAATTGCAGACAGCTCTCCTGTGAGTAGAGTACCCGAGATAGGTTGGCCTGCTTAGGCAGCTCTTGAATTAATTTTCTTTTCCTTTACCCTGCAGCAGCAGTTCTAATTAATAAGTTAACACGTTACTGGCTGAAGGGAAATGCACTTACAAGGTCCCCCAGGAAGTGTTTGTGCTAATGAGATGGGTTTTGAGGCCACTGTAAGAAAACATACTTTCAGCAACTGTCAGAAAGCTGAGAAGCTCTTGTGAGGAGGTGAATATCTTGAGTTTGCACTTGAGCATTGATTTTTCTAGTTTCTGTTTTCAAGCATCAGCTCATGTCTGTCTGCCAGATGATTAGCTGCAGATTTGATGAAACACTAAAATACTGTGTCCCTGCATTTAGAAGAGTTTCTTTTTCATTATTTGCATGTCATGTGTACAAGGTATGACATTACGTAGGTATTTTTATTAGGTATAAAATATTGCGTTCTGTGTGTATCTTTGCGTGTACTTCTGTAAGATAAACATGCCTAACACCCTCAAGCAGTAAAGGGGAGCCAGTCTGTGGTGAAAAACCTGCTTCAGTACATCACCAACATATTACAGACTGGTGCAGTAGACGAATAGTGCCCTAATTAAAACTGCTAGAGAATCCTACATAAGCAGAATTAATTAGATTACTTGGACACAGAGCCAGGGTGAATTTTTTGGTTCTTCCGCAAGGTGCTTCTGAAATAAAATGCTGGGAAGATGGAGCTTTAAAACATTTGTAGTTGACTGGATGTGATACACGTGCTCAGTGACTATAGCTAGAGTCAGATCTGTGCATATTTCTAGTATGGGGTGATTAGCCCAGGAGGATCAATGGAGCAGCTCATACATACTGTTTCTCAGACCTGAGATGGCAAACACAGAATTAGATCAGGATCACAGCCCTGGTGAAAGCGAAGGATGAGCAACTTTGATTAGGATTTGTGTAGACCAGTCTGCAGTCAGTGGATACTGGTGCGTGTCCTCCTAAACTGATCTCCTCCTGCTGGATTCTCAGTCTCCTCCACTCTTGCCAGAGGCCTGGCATCTGGTACTGCCAGGCCTGATGGTGTTTGCCTGAAAAATGAGCTTCAGAATGACTTCATTTTGCAACCACCGTTTTACTTCCAATTGACTTTCTCAGACTTCAATTGAAGGTGGCATTTGAAATGTCATTGCTAGACCTGGTACTTGTTCCATATACTTTCTGGAAATAGATGATAATGGTGGCTTCAAGAAGTGGCAAAAGAGATTTTTAAGACAGCATGATATCCCACAAGTCGTATTTCCTGTTTACTTCCTCAGGTAATTAGAACCAGGCTTGTACTCTGATAAGAGTATTTGAAAAAGCATTCATGATGATAATCCAGCTTAGTTTTCCAAGTTTGTTTGCAAGTGTTTTTGTTAGGTTGGCAGGAGGGGTAACTTCGTAAGCTTCTTAGGGAACTGAAGCTCCATGCCCTCCTTGGGCATCCTTGATGTGGTGTTACATGGTTGTCCGTTGGTCTTCAATCCTGCTTCAAGTGATGGTGTGTGTGTTTTGGCCACTTGGAAATATTTTGTATTGTCACAAGTTGAAGCTTGGTAATTGTTGCAACTTCAGGAATGCCAGGCATTAAGTAATCTATAGATAGATGGAGAGAAACATTTTGTGTAAAGTGTTATAATTTGCTTCATGTAAGCCTGTTACATGCTTTCTTTAATATGATGAGCACTAGAAGCACGGTTTGGAAGATGGGGCTTTACATTTTTTAATCCCTCATGAAAGAAGATGTGATGATAATCGCCACATAACAACTTCCTGTTTTGGTTTTCTTACACCAAGAGGAAAAGGAAAAGTAGGCCTGATAAGAATGTAGCCCTCAGGTATCTTTAACTTGAAATTCATCTGGTGTAGCATAAGAAGAAAAAATAAATTAAAATCTAGTAAATGCAAATGCGAATATCCCTTAAAAACTTTTTCAACAATATATAGATAATCAGAGAGCTAGCTACATCTGGTTGGTATGAATTTTCTAGCTCTTTAATACTGTACTGTCATTGGATACCAGTATGGTAAATTTCGCTACAGTATTACGTATTAAGATGAATTACCTTCCTTTTTTTCCCCCAGTCTTCACAGTTGTATTTGAAATGGGATTACAAAGACTGATACAAGAGGAGGCATTTTTTTTTCCTTTCTGATAGTGTGGGAAATTATAACAGGTATGGGATCCTCCAGAGAGACACTGGAGAAATGAATTGAAACATAAATGTACCTGCCTTGGAAACTGAGTGCAGGCAACCTTCAGAGGTCACCTGAAAGGAGTTGTGCTAATGTGAAGCTGGAATGTTAATGATTGAGAGAAGTACAGGCCAGGCTGTCTGAGTTGCACCAGGTTTTCTGCAGGTGTTCTCATCAGTGTTTGACATCAGAGAGCTGAGGCAGCCAGAATAGAAGACATTTAGTTAATGGAAAGTGTGTGCTTGTTTATGTTTCTGGAGAAATGTTATTATGCTTGTATGTAGAACATCTGTTTAAATTCTAGTGGAAAAAATTATTTTGATGATATTCTAGATTATCTTGATTTTTGGTGTCTGTCTTTTGGTGTGAAAAATTTAATTTCATAACTATCATCTAGCTTCGGATTTGAATGCTAGTATTACTGAAAAAAAGAAATAAAAGCAGACTGAGAAAATTCTAGTTGAAGGATATGAATTTAAAGTTAATCTTTTAGTCATTTTACTGGTAATTTTTATTTCAAGTGTGTTTAGTCTTTGTCTGAAATGCTTATTATTCTGAAGCAGGAACCTTTTTGTCATTGTTGGTATAAAACTGGATAGATTATCCATGAATTTTCATGTATTCCATTTCAGAGTTCAGTAGCCCCTTTTGTGATGCCTGCTTTAACTTGTTTACTACTTATTACCTTTATCTTCACAAAGTATTTCACAGGCCTCTATAACAGAGTAAGAATAGAACAAAGGTGAATGTATTTAAATTGGATCTACATTTTCTTCAGGCAGTAGAAAATGCTTGACTATAACAAGTTTTTATTGTAATAGCATCTCTGATTACCATGATGATACTATAAATAGTTGTGTTTAGGAAATCGTGATACACAGCACAGATGGAATTTAATTTCTGTGGAAACTGTTTTCTCTTTTTCTGTTCTCACCTTCTTTCTCTGCTGCCCTTTTCTGCATTTCCTTCCCAGCCAACTAAACACCGTAGAGATGGTGACACTTTAAAGATGAATTGCCGTCAACATTTTTAAGGCAAATTTGGGTGATCATATGCTTGGTGCAGGGAAGATTATTAGTGCTAGCTTGTGCTTAGTGCTGTCTAATCTGTAGCCAATTTGCATATTGCTGAAGCCCTATAGATGTCTCCTGAATGAATAACATTACTCTTTATCCTCATTTTTGGTGTCTTTCTTTTAACCAACTAATGATACAAGTTTGAAGGAACTGAAGAGCTTAGTGAAGGGTTAATATGATGTAGTGCCTTTTGTTGTTGTATCACTTACTCTAATCAAGCCTGGGCTGAAGGTAGTTGCCACCAAAGGGCTGTCAGGTCATGTTAGTTACACCTGGAGTGCTGTACTGGTACCCAGGTTGGTGACTTTGTTGATGAAGCCAGAAACATGGAGACCTGGCTGATCCTTGACTCTGCATGGGTGCCTATGAAAAAACCCTGGAGTTGGGAAGTGCCTGCTCCTGTCAACTCTGGGCAGTAGTTGAGTACTACGGGTGATGTTCCTGTCCTCTTCATTCACCTGGGTGTATTTAATAAATTACTGCTTAAGGCTGAAGTCGGAGCCATTCTTACCAGTCAAAATCTGAGCTCTGCAGTTTGTAATGTGGGTTGTACTAACGCGTAACTGCTTTACACCAATCAGCAGGTGATTTCTTGCACATTCTCCCCTTCCTTTCCCTGTTTTTTAGCACCTCTGCTTTCCAGCCCTTTTTCCCCATTCCTCATTAGGCTGTGGAGGCTTGTTTAGCCCAACTCAGCCCCTTCTTCTGTGCTGACGCATGCTTAGCTGCTGGCTGCCATTCAGCTAGGCTGCAAGTGCAGCCTGTGGAGGATGTTTGGAGGGGGAAGAGCCCTGCTGGATTTTGCTGATTGGAAGTGAACTATCTTCTTGTTTGGAAACAAGGGATATGAAGTACGTGTTACTGGTAATGAGATCTTAATGAGATGCAAAAAATACATGCTGTTGTATTTGAGCCCAAAGCCATTTTCATGTGATGGTACCTTATATCTGCTGAGAGAAATGATAGGAGTTTAAGAGTAATTGCTTCAAGACTGTGGCTGATGCTGCAGTCGAATGCAGTGCTCCTGAATCTCTCCAGATAAGGGCTGGTTTAAGTAAGGGTCATAGTTCACTTTATATATTGTCACATAAATAGAAGATTGTCTGAAAGTTAGGTATGTGTAGCAGCATCTGTTGTACTCAAATATTTATTCCCACTAGGAATGGTGGGTACTAATCACATTTGAAATTCCTCTGTTTTGCTGGATTTTTATTTTTTTTCCAAGTAAATAACAAGATAATCGGAATGCTTCATAAAAAATGTGGCTTTTCTTGTGCATGGGAATGCTGTCTTTGGTGCAGGTTTGGTTACAGTGAGAGCTTTGGACTTACATTGCTTCTGTCCCATGTGACAAATGTCATAAATTTGTCATAAGGACTTTAGATAGTCTCCAAGCCTGCTCTGAACTCAAATTATTCAAATCTGAAGGTATTTAGGGTTTGGGGGTGGGGTTAGTAGAAAAATGGTTTACAGATTAGAATGTCTTTATTCTTAGTAGGGGAGTGTGTTGTGTCATTCTGGGTTCTCTTTTTGACTGGTAGGTTTAAGCTGTAAATTATATTACAATAGTCTTTTGTAAGATGCTTAGTTGGTGCATTTAATTAGAAGCAAATATATACCTGACTCCAGACAGAGATAAGAAAGAAAAGATAGTGTGTCCTACTTTCGAGTGCAAAATACCAAGAAATAAATTGTTTGGTGCAGAATTGGAACACTAGAATGACAAGTAAGGGAGTGTATATGTGTGTTTCTTAGGAGGAGAAAAAAATAGAAGCTTTAAAGATAACACATCTTTTTCCAGAAGCTAAGGTCAAAGAGCAGTAATGACTGCAGTCTCTTTGTACTTGGAATCATTGGCAGAAGGCACCTTCAAGTTTCTTGCTTTAATATGCACTTCTGTTATATTTTAACAGAAAATATTTGGAAAAATGTAGAGTATTTTTGTCCTCTACTAAACCGCTTCTTGTTGCCAACTTCTTTCCAGAAGTGATGCATACAGTGTGGGGGTGTTTTCTCAGTAAATACACAGATAATGACTCTCTTCCCTGCAAATATAAAACTGAGGCTGGTGTTCATGGTGTACCCTATATTGAAGGAGTAGTACAGCTGCCTGTCAGTCCTTCATGCTTTCAGTCTGGGAGAAGGATGGTGATCTCTACTATTGCATGGGAGCTTGTGTACGTGGGAATGCATGTGCACCCATGCACTTAAGAAGAAAGGATGTGGGAAGAAGTGCTTGTGTAAATAGTATTTGTGTGACCCTGCTTTGAGCAGGGTGTTGGTCCAGATGACCTCCATGGTCCTCTCTGTCTGAAGTTTTTTTGTGATTGTGAATAAAGTAACCATAAGTATTGAGCTACTTAATTCCAGTTCTGAGGAACCTGGGTACAGATAATTAGTTTCTACATCACAAGAATCTGGAAAAACTGTCTTCAGTAATGTTTGTGCTGCAGTTTTGTGATGGCTAATGAACATGTGTTTGTATATATACATAAAATATATGTTATACTCTTTAATTTTGTTTATGAACCTGGAGACAGGCAGTGACCCAGTTTGCTCAGAAATGATACCATTACCATGGCAGAAGATCAGTAGAACTCTGTTTAATGTCACTGCTTGTAATAAAAACAATAGCTTAATAATTATCATAATAATGAATCTTGAAAAGTAACTTTAAGGTTTTCTTTATGGTGAAACTGTTTGCCATTAGAGTGTTTTCCTGGTGGCTCAAAAAAAGTGAAACTGGAAGAGATGGATGGACTGCTAATTGACCAAATGCTGTCCCAGTTTGAAACCTGCTGAGGCCGAATATAATGTGTTTCAGCAGGCAGCAGTCAGGCTTGCAGAAAATCAGCTGGCATTCTCCCCACTTGCACATGGTGACATAGAGTCCCACAGGTATTGAGTGTTAAAGGGGTCTAAAAAATAGACACAGACTTCAGTAAGGATTTCAGCTGGTATCTCTTGGCCACTGCAGCATCAATAGGCAGCCTGGAAATAGGACTCCTGTATTGTTCTCCATGTCATTCCCCTAAGTAGGTACACTGTTTTGTTCCACATAAATACATGGACAGTTTTGATCAACAGTGCTTACACTGTAAAGCTTCTTTTCACAAATCTGTGTTCAAGCAAACCTGTAGCATGAACTATGTTTGATCATTCATTTTCTTCCCTGTTCTCTCTTAGGCAAGCGGTAGTTAAAGGCTCCCTTCCGCATCCTTTTGCTTTAACGCTGTTTGGGGACACGTTGTACTGGACTGACTGGAACACACATTCGATCTTGGCCTGCAGCAAGTACTCTGGGGAGGACCTGCGTGAAATACATTCCAACATCTTCTCTCCCATGGATATCCATGCTTTCAGCCAGAAGAGGCAGCCAAATGGTAAGCTGTCTTGCTTTCTTTTTTTAACTGCAAGTTGGAACTGACTTGCAAAAATCTTAATTAGTCTTTCTGTGTGGCGGTGGGTGGCTTCACCCGCGTCATGATGCAGTTTTTCCAATGCAGAGATTGGGAAAAGACCCAGAGAGAAACCAAATGTTCTCTACATTGTTGTTTTTAAGTGCAAAACCCCATTTCTTGCTTTTTTTCTGCCTGCTATCCTGTTGTCATGTTCCTTTTTCTGTTTCATGTGCCATAACTTTAGGCAACATGGTATTTTTATTTTTAACAGGTAGTAGTTCCTGAATGGAAACTAGTGTTAATTTGGCACATGATATTAAGCAAGACTAGCTCTGTGTAATAACCACTGTCTTAACCATTGTGTTAATTTACTGTATTTGCATTTTGGTTTTATATATACAATGCTATACATTCAGCACAGACATGCTGAATAGTTAGTGAAGATGAAAAGCACAGAGCTAAAGTCAGGCTCATGTTTAGGGCTAAGTGCTGTTTCCCCAAGAAAGGAAACCGTTCAACATCCGTGCATTTTGGTATCATAAATACCCCAGTACTCAGCACTTGGAATTAATTTTAACTTGTTCTGTGTTTATCATTTCCTTCCTTAATCTCTGTTGCTGCCACTGATTCTACCACTCAAATGCCGTATGTGTCTTAACACATGAGATGAGGTCATTCGTTATCAGAAGCATTAATCTGTGTGATTTATGTTTAACAGCTACAAACCCATGTGGAATTAATAATGGTGGCTGCTCCCACTTGTGTTTGATGTCTCCTACCAAGCCCTCTTATCAGTGTGCATGTCCCACTGGTGTGAAACTTCTTGAGAATGGAAAGACCTGCAAAGATGGTAGGCTTTGTTTTTAAAAATCCTTTTAGATTAAGCACAAAGTAGTTTCTGGAGGGAAAGGGGTTCTTCCAGCTTCACTATATAGTGCACATTACGGGTGGCAACTTGTGAAATTGTGTGCTTTTGTGGTACAGGTAAAAGTGATTAAAAAATGCCCCCTACTTTTAAAAAAAGATCCTCATAGCTACCTCCAGTTACAAAATGTTGGTTGGAGTTCTGTGTCTGTCGTTAATTCCCTGCCAGTTTTTTGAGGGACTCTGTTGTTCTCTTTTCTTAGAGAAAATGATACATACCTCCTTCTGTTGTCTCTCATATGAATCTAACATTATTGTTTATGAATTAGTATTTGGTTAATAGGATTGTACAATAAACACAATTGTTGTTGGGTTTTTTTTGTTTAAGGTCTGTTGTCTGTTTATTATACACATGGACACCTGGGATCTTTCAGTTCACATGCATAAAGTTAGGCACCTGCATCTGTGTAGAAGACTGAAAAGAATAGCATGTGTTTAGAATTTGTTGAAATTCATTCAGCCTTAAAACTTTAGATGTCAGGGCAGCAAGCAGTCACCCCAAACTGATTTTAGTGTCTCGCTGTGGGATAATGTATATGATTTTAAATTGTTATATTCTGTAAGTATTGGTCTAGTGACACTGTGGTTGCTGTAGTACATTGACAGGATCAAAATTAACACTGGGAGATAATCGGCTTGCTCATAAACAACCATCCTTAGTGCAGATTGTCTCTCAGTGACAAGGGTAAATGGAGAACCAGATGCAGTAGAACTTACTGTAAATAGGCTGAATAAAATTATATAGGAATTTTTGTTAAATTGTGGTTTTATATTTTAAAAATTCTTCTAGGCTTGTCAGCTACTGTTCAGTGATTTCTTCAATTTCATGCTATTTCATGCTCTCTGCTGATTATTTTTGTGTGGTTATTTGTGTCTCTGTGAACCTTGTTAAAATAAATTGCTGCTTTTATGTGACAAACTCAAAAGCAGCTCCCAATTTAGGCTTGTAGGATTGTTTTTAAGAATTTACCAATACATGCACAAGATGTTTTTCTGCCAGTACAAGGAACAAACTTTGACAATACTGCTATGGGTTGGTCATATTTAGTCGGAATGTGACACAAATTCACGTGCTTTTTGAAAAATACTTGGCACACACAGATTAAGTTCTTTCTGGCAGTAGATACCTAAAGCAGTTGTTACCCAATACAGGCATATTTCCAAAAGCAGAGCTGCACAAAAAGTCCATGTGGGGGACGGGGAGTGGTGAAGGTTTGGTCACTTGCCAAGCAGAGGTAGAACAGTAAGGCAGCAGAGGCTGAAGGACTAAGGACAACAGTTGGAACAACCCCTGGAGAAGTCAAGAGTGGGAAATTGCTTCCCTTTGACTTACTGCAGATAGGAAAAGGGCCAAGGACTTTATACTTTTTTTTTTTTATCCAAGGACTGTATTCATTTGCTCCCCACATGCTGTGTTCTAAGGAGCAGGTCATTGTATCACAGAAGTTCCTGCTTCACTGCTCAGGTTCAGCCCCGTATCAGAAGCAAGCTACCGCGCAGGTTAACAGCCCTGTGCTGAAGTGCCGAATGGCACCTTTCGAAGTATCAAAGTAAATTACCAAGCACAAGTAGAGGAACAGTATTAAAAAAACTTGAAAAAAACAACAAAAAAAAAACCAAAAAAACCCTCTTAACTTATCATGCAGAATGCTTCAAATCGGTTCACTTTTTCAGCCGTTCCTTATGTCTCAGAATTCATAACTACTGCTCTTTTCTCCCATTCCCTGAACACAAGAAGTCACATTGTATGTTCCCAGTTGGCCATAAAGTATATTTGGCTCACAAAATATAGTTGCTATTTTATGAGAAATTTTGTTAACCAATGCAAATTGGTCACAGCATGTTCTTCATCTGTCTGCAAAAAAATTTATGCAACATTTATCTTATGCTTGTCAATATGACGTTGTGATTTTAACCACCATTCTGCTATTGTCTTTCCAAAACACTGTGACCTTCCCTTCTGAGAAGACAGACAGGTGGGAAGGAGGGGAGAAAATGGAGTCTGTGTTTATTTAGCTCAGTGAGTGTTGCATACCACTGCTTCTTGGACTAAGAAGAGAGTTAGCACATAACCTGAGTGAAACAACCTGCTCAAGCTATCCATCAGGTCCATTGCTCCTACTTTGATCTGTGCAGAGCTGACTTTTGGGGGGAGCGTGAGGGAGCTTTATGTTCAGCATGTAGAGCTGAGCTTACCCCAAGATAATGAACTATTTCTGGCTAGTTTTTCACGTCTCATTGAAGAGAGGTGCCTGTGCTAGGTTTAGGGCTTTTGCAAGTGATGTACAACCTTCCAGAGCTCAAGGCAGAAATTCAGTGGACTTTCTTCTGAAGGCTGCAATTACTGATCTGGGGAAGCAAGGAGAACATGGCAGTCAAATAGAGTCAGACTAGCTACAGACCAGATTTTGAGATGTAAATCTGTATGTGTTTGTGTGTTGCCTTCCTTTCTTAGGCTGCTCAGTAGCCCTGGGGAAGTAAGCTTTATTTTCTCTTTTTCAGGCGTGCGAGGTGGAGGGGTTTATTCTGGTTTCTCTAGGCTGTTTTTTTCCCTTTGTACTTGCCTTTTACTGTCTCTACTGTGCAAGTAGAGCTGAACCCTGAGAACTGAACATTTTCACCTTGGATGTTCTCAGTATATATCTATTATGCCAAAACCCTAAAACACTGAGCGATTAAATCTCCATTTGCGATTAGAACGTGTACATGACTGTGGGGAAGGAAGAAAGGAAGGAAGGAGGGGTAACTTACAGGTGAAGAAAGGTGGAAATGTTCAGTGCACTAAAATCATCAGTGCATTAAAATCAGGCTGGTTCCTAAACTGCATTGTTCTATGCTGAAAGGAGCCTCTTTGAGGAGGGAACTTCATTTCGTGCTGTGCTTTTGGGAGACACTGGCCTGGACTGGAAAGATTTTGATGGGTGAATTTTGAGTGCATGTTTGCGATGTTTGCAGTGCTTTGGCATTGACAGATGATCCTTGCAGCCAAAGGTGAGGCTGGCTGACCCTCCCTGAGCAGTTTCCATGACAACCTAGCATTTTTGGATTATCTTGGTTTATAGGAAATCTTTTCTCCCTCCCCTTTCTCTCAGTGTTAGTTTCTCCATTTGTGTAGGGTTTTTTTCATTGCACCTTAGAGGAGTGTTACCATTTGTTGTGGGAGCTATGAATATAATACCCTCCATTTAGAAACACTTCTATAGTATTTCAGGAAAAGGTGACAACTTGGAATAAAATTAGCTGTTTTGCTCATAACAGATAATGCTGGCTGGTTGTTCATGTCTTAATCTCTATTCCTCTTACAAAACAAAACAGCTAATAACTGAGACGTGGGCTTGTAGCAAGCTCTTAGGCTCCCCCACTACCTAGGTGAAAGTTTGTAAATCCCCGTTCCTCAGAAGAGAGAGGCAGAGTAAGCAGTTTTTGTGGTCAGCTATTGCTTAGTTAAGAATGTACCAAAAGAAGACTCCTGTCTGAGCACCCAGGCATTTCAACCAGACAGCTTTTACCTACTGTTGTTGTATTATTGATAATTTATCATCCTCTCTGCAGGGCATACTGGGATTTCTCCTTTTCAGTATTACAGGACTGTTCTTCTAAGTTTGTCAGTGCTACATTTAAATGACTTGTTTGATAGTTCATTTTACAAGAAAAGTTAAGTTTGTCTTACAAGTTCATCATTGGAGTTGCATTCTTACTAATGCTTGAACATCTCTGTCCATGTGCTCAGCTTCTGTCTTTGCCTGTAGTGCCTGCATTTGCTACTATCAGTACAGGTGTGTGGTTTCTACTGAGAAAACCGGTGGTGATTTCAACTGAACAAGGAGAGACAAGTTTCCTCAATGCAGAGAAAGCACTCCTTAAGACTTTGATTTCAGCTTTGATTTGGCCATGCTGTTCTCTTCCAGGAAAGGAGTCTGTTTCGCCTGTGGATGCTCACATCCTATTTCCCTGCTAGGCCTGGAGGCAGTAATCAGAAATTTGCACTTCCTTTTGCAATTTAGGGCTGCCCAGTGGGTAATTTGCTTTGTCAGGAATAGCCAGAATCCTGATTTGACTGCACAGATCAAGATGCTAATTTAACATCCAAATTCTTTCATTTATTTTGAATGGAAGAAAAACATACATGATTTCAGATGCTTTTTTGTCTTCTAAGGCAAATTTTAAGGTTCAGCTTGCCTAGATGAAAAAATCTTGTTTCTGTTGTAGTATCCGGTGCTCTCTGACAATAATGACTTTACAATTGAGGAAAGGCATTTAGGAAAGAAATATTTTAGTCAAATGTGTGGTAAATCTATTGAGGATGTATAAATAATCTTGATCTCTCGGATACAGAGAATGCATTATACATGTCCTAGGTCTAGCATTTCTTATGTATGAATTCCTGAGTGTGTTTATATGTAGCTGTACTAGCCTGAGCAACCACGGATGGTTTTAAAGTTCAGTAACTTACAAATGACTGAGGCCTGTATATCACTGTAATTAATGTGAAGGTTAGCAGGGCATTAGACACTGGACTTTAAAGCTGTGCTGTTGCATGTATTTGCATGCTTGCTCTGTTTCTCCTTTTCTCCCTCTTCCCTTGACTTCCAGTGGCACATAGATTTAAATTATTTTGATTTTATAATAGTGACTTCTTGAGCAAAGTATTAGTTCCAGCACTAATGTAATGCACCAGCCGTGAGCTTGTAATCCCAGCTTTCAAAGTGCTTAATAAAAGTAGGCTAAAGCTCTCAAGAAGAAGAGTCTGGAGTAAAGCTTTTATGTCCATATTTAGACATCTTAAGTAAAGGACTTGATTTTAGAAAAATTGTTAACTAGCCTGAATACCCCATGGCTTGAGGCACTGCATCTTGAGCTTGGTTCCCAATTTGGTTAGTTTGGGAGGGTTGGCTTTTAAAATAAATTATGGATTGCTAAAATCACTTAGGATTGTTTGGGAGACCAGCACAAACGGGAGGTGGAAGGACCTGGCTTTAAATATGGGACAGTGGTATGCTTGCTCTGCCTGCAAGCCTTTGCACGTAAACTTTGTACACCATGGTTTGAAGGCGGTGAGTCCACACCCCAGCATACCTACTGGTCTGTGCCCTCAAACCCAGCACCGTATTTGAAATGCATGTGTGACTACAGGCATGCTCATGTTGGGTGCAGTAGAGCTCACCAGTAGTGAGAGATAAAGGCACAGCATGGGCTGTAGACTCTGCTCCAGGTCTCTTGTGTGTTTGTCTAGACCACTTCATCCTTATATGTGCAGTTTGAGATGTCTAGAGGAAAAACTGCCTCAGGTCTGTATATGCCTGGTGAGGTCAGAGCTTTGGTTACAGCCTCGATGCACCTTTTGAAATCATTGAGGTGTTTGTATGTTCATAGCTCGTTCCAGTCTCCCAGTAAGTGCTGGTATATTGAAAATAAAAAATAGTTTTGCTGGCACACAACTTGCATTGTCTTTTCCTGCCTCTTCATTCCGTTTTTTCAAATATGGTTCCATACCCAGGATGTTCTCCATCCTGCTCATCATTAGAGGCAGGGTTTTTCTGGAGCGGCAGAGTGAGGAAGTCTGGAGACCTTGCTGTCACAGTTTACCTTTTGCATCGTAACTGGTCGTTGGAATACAAGTGAAAAAATTGATTGGCTCTGTTACATCCTGGCAATCCTGAGTACCTTGAGCAGTCTGAGTGGTGATCAGTGCCTAGCCATGTAAACTTTGTATGGTTGGTGTTTGCCACAAGAATAAATTGTTTTAGTTCTGAGACCACCATTTTTCCTTGACTGTTATCAAGGTGGTAATGAGATCAATCCATAAACATGCCCAGTTCTTGCATTTGCTATTGTCAGGACAAGCCTGAAGGTATTCAGAGTAATCTTTCCTTCAACCTACCTTGAATGAGATGCTTCTCTACTACAGGGTTTCTTTTTCCTGAGCAGAATGACTGGTGATCTAACTAAGCAGCTGGGGTGTGGGTTTGCAAATGGGTGGGTAATAACTCTAAAGCAAGCTTTAAACTTTTTACTGCTTGATTGGAGGGGTGTGGGAGGGTATTTGATTTGGGGCTGGAATGTTAGTCAAGCCACAAGGTAAAATACCATTAAATTCTTAGCTCAGGGATCCAGAGCACAGCATGGGTTAGCTGAAAGCCAGCCGTTTCCCAAAGCTTAGACCCAATGAGTTATTTGACTGAAGAACAGTGTTGCAACCCGAAAGCAGGATACTGAAGCTGTCAAAATGAGTCATTTTTAAGAAGAATTGGAAGGTCAATTGGTCAATTTTAAGGGTGAGTTTCAGCAAAGGCATGGTCATACTCAGCCGGGACTTTCTGGGGACCTGGCATTGGTTCTTCAAAATGACTGTCAGCTTCAGCTAGAGCACACAAATAATTTTTAAATTATGCCTTGCACTTCTTCTGTATGTGGTAGACTACATATAGCTTTCTAACTGTTCAGGAGTCTGAGGTTAGTGCGCTTGTTCAACCTTACTTTTACTAGAGAATGCTAAAAAGGTATTACTGTTTGGTTTTTTTATATGATTTTCATAGTTTTGTTTAAAAGGTAAGTTGGATAAAATGGCCATGAAATTGGTAAGAAAGTAAGTAACAGGGTTTTCTTTCTTACTTGAACTTAAATTGTTGAGATATGTGCTAATGCATTGTATGACCATAATGCAGCTGAATGCTTGTATATTGATGCTGAATTGTTTGATGTGCTTAGTAGTAACAAATACAGATGTATATATAGACTTTGACAAGATTAGTTGCTTCTGTAGTTATAAAAACAATCTTACTAATGTGCCTGTTTTCCATTTACTATGTCACATGCTTTACATTATTTTGAAGCATGCATAGACATGTAATTACAGGTTCCCCCTTCCTGATACTAATTAATGCATAAGAGAACAATTGGGTAGTGTGTGCATGTGTTTCTGAACACAAGGTGTTGTGGGAAAAAGGATCCCAAAGCTGATTTTAATCCCTTGTGGACTACCAATCAGGAACACTTGTAATAATATTCTCAACTTCAGTTGCTGAAAGGTGCTGTTTCTTGCAGCAGTGTGAAAGTGTCTTAGATGTTTTTAATGTGTTAAACTTGCTGTAAATGGAGCAATGGCTGCTTTGGCAACTGTCCAGAGTTTGGCATGCAGTGAGGTTTCATCTAGCACCAACAGCAATTACTGACTTTTAAAAAGAGATCTGGCATCAGACACCAAAATTCTTTCTTCATCAGCAGCCTATTTGCTTTAGTTCTTGCTCTTTCAGCTTTATTCCTGTCTCTGTAAAATCAAGGCATGGACAGCAGGTGGCTTGGAGATTGCTCTTTTTCACTGCAATGTTGATGTATTTATTTTCTTAAACCTTCCCCACCCTTGCCTTCCCCCACTTTTGTCCTCACACCTACATCAGTCCCTGCCAAACCCTTTGCCCTCACTGTTTGAGGGCAGCCATTGCAACACACTTTTCCCTGCATTTAGGATGCACACATTTTTTTACCTTAGCTCAGGCTTCCCTGAGGCTTTGGCTGCTCTTATCTCCCTGAGACTCCAAACTGATAAGCCAGTTTAATTGGAATGGGGTGTGGTGGTTGTTCATCCTTCATTACATAGAAATCCAGTGACATAGAATAGAAATTGAAATGAGAATGAATTAGAACAGACAATAAGTACATCTGTTGTTGATCAGATGACCAGCACGTGTACCATTAAACAGCTTGTGTTGCCCTATGTAAAAACATCTTCTGCAGTGCAGGCTGATCTTAGTTATTTATTGTGATTCTGACCTTTGGTCTAAAAGGCAGCAAGGCTTTTGTATGCTCCAGCTCTGTATGACTTTATAAGACGCACTGTCATTTATCTTCATGTCTTCAATAAGCTTGTTCGCAACAAATGTGGGAGAAGCTGACAGCTCTCCTGCTTTGCATGGTCACTGGGCAGTTTTGAGTTCCCAAATGTGATGCCTCCTTTCTCAAAGGAGATTTACTTCTGGCATTGTGTGTTATATTTTTCCCCGCTTCTAAGCGCGTTGTTGAAACACGCATCTTGTTTGTCATGATTGTCCCCTATATCAACAACAGCAAACAGTCAGTAAATTATTTATATAATTAATTTTTCATGTAAGAGGCTGCAGGCCATCTGTTGATTTGCATAAAATAGCAGCAGAGTCACTGTGTATCCATTTCAGTACCTTTAGAGGGAATGACAAGGATAGAAAACATGTCCAGCGTAATACATTTTGGTCATGGAAATGACCGCCGAATTTTCTCTGTAAACACATCTGACTTGTTCTGCAGAAGAACAACTTCACAGTTGAAGGCTTTCAGTGGAATTCTTTTCTAGTGCCCGTCAGTTTGATTAGGTCCTCTGAAATCAAGGCAGCTAGACTAGCTTGTACTAAAATCATGTTCACTATTTGCAGGCTTACTGCACAGTGTTTGTAAGATGATTGTGTTTTTGCCTTGTTCATGTAGGTGCTACTGAACTGCTGCTTCTAGCGCGCCGGACAGATCTGAGGCGAATTTCCTTAGACACCCCAGATTTTACAGACATTGTTTTGCCACTGGAGGATATTCGCCATGCTATCGCCATTGACTTCGATCCTCTAGAAGGTTACATCTATTGGACTGATGATGAAGTTAGGGCCATCCGCCGCTCATTCATTGATGGGTCAGGTAGTCAGTTTATTATCACAGCACAGATTGCACATCCTGATGGCATTGCAGTGGACTGGGTTGCCCGAAACCTGTATTGGACTGATACTGGCACAGACCGTATAGAAGTTACAAGGCTTAATGGGACCATGAGAAAAATCTTGATATCAGAAGACTTGGAAGAACCCCGAGCTATTGTGCTGGATCCCATGGTTGGGTGAGGAGCTTTTCATGAGCATTTTTTATATATTAGTCATGTAAAGAAGATACCTCTTCCTATCTGTATATGCAGATAGTGGAATACAGTGATAAATTTCTGGGCCTTCAAAATGAAAATACTGGTATTCTTTCAAGTTAAGTCTCTGAAGCACAGGGACTGCAGCTCTATTTTGACCACTTGTGTAGTCATATTTATGTTTTATTCTCCTATTTAAAAAATGTTTTGTGGCTTAGATGGATCTGTTTATTCTAGCTAATAACACTGTTTATGCTGTCTCACTGGGCAGGCTGATACGGGAGTTTGGTGTAAAGGGACAATGTGTTTATATATCGGTGCTTTTTGAAGGGCATCCTTACTTAGATAACAAAATATATTTGGTTTGAAATGTACTTTTCCATGTGCTGTGTGGTTTCAGGAAACAGCAGTTCAGAAGAAGCTGTGTGAATAGGATCTGGGGAAACCTTAGAGCAGCCTTCCTATACCTAAAGGGGCCTACAAGAATCCTAGAGAGGGTTTTTTTTACAAGGGTGTGTACAGATAAGACAAGGGGGAATGGCTTTAAACTGAAAGAGGGAAGATTTAGATTAGATACTAGGAAAAAAATGTTCACTATGAGGGTGGTGAGGCAACAGCACAGGTTGCCCAGAGAAGCTGTGGCTGCCCCATCCCTGACAGTGTTCATGGCCAGGTTGGACGGGGCCTTGAGCAGCCTGGTCTAGTGGAGACCTCCATGGCAGGAGGCTGGAACTAGATGAGCTTTAAGGCCCCTTCGAAACCAAACCATCCTATGATTCTATGAATATTGAAAGTTTGGATTCTTCCTTAGGATCTTAGAATTTTGTTTCCTTTGCAGGTACATGTACTGGACCGACTGGGGAGAAATGCCAAAGATTGAGAGGGCAGCACTAGACGGCTCAGACAGAATTGTGCTGGTGAATACCTCTCTCGGCTGGCCAAATGGACTGGCACTGGATTATGCAGAAGGCAAAATATACTGGGGAGATGCCAAAACAGACAAAATAGAGGTTTGTAATTGCATCTGCATTTTTAATTCCATGGAGCTATAGAATGTCATTATTCTATTTTTCTAGGTGTTCAAATTCAGATATAACCCCAAAGGGCAGTGGGTTAATGGTTGATTTTGCTTTGAGAAGCAGTTCATTTTCCTGTGTGTTTTTGGGCAGGTTGCTCACTGTTCTTGCCTTGTTTTTCTGTGTTAAAAGTGGGAATTATATCCATGTAGAAGATCTGTCTTTTTAAGAATGTGTAATTAGTATTTGTTAAATAACTCAATTCTTAGATCATCAAGGAAAAAAGATTTTTACTGAGAGCAATGTTTGTAGGTTAAAAAAGAAATCTCATTCTTTGCGCTGCTCAGCTTAGATGCTAGTAGAACATATTTTAAAGAAATAAATCTCATTTCACGTGTTTGTACTCCCACAAATCCTCTATACTTCGTATCTCCCTTGTTTTATTGGGGTTCCAGTGAGGGGGAAGATTTTCCTCTCTTTCTGGTATGTTCTGCTGAAGCTTTTAATTGGGGGGGGGGGGGGCGGGATGGGTTTGGTGTGATCAGTTTAGCATCTCCTGTAGGGTGAGCTTGAAGCTGGTGCCTCTCTTCTGGAGAAGCCAAGCACTCCACAGCCCACAGGTTTCTGCAAGTATGTGCAGCCCAGCAGAGCCAGGCACAGGTCTCCACATCTTTGCTAATGAAGCATCCCCAGTCAGCGTGTCCTTGGGGTCCCAGGTGCAAGCTCTGGAGCCACCCCCAGCTGCCCACCCTGGATGTTACTGCTGCTGCTTGACTTCCTGCATCCTGCCGGGTGCTGTGGGAGCAACATCCCTGTGAAGGAGCTGGTGTGGCCGCACTGCTCCTCCTACACCAGCAGGATGCCAGGCGCGAATCATGCAGGGTCGTGCTTCATGTGCAGCTGAGGAACCGCTGACTGCTCTTAAAGAAGTCGGGTTTCCTGTGAGCCATTTTACCAACTTCCCTCTCTCAGCAGCGTCTGTGCCCATTTTCATGCACCAGCTGGGGGGGAGGAGGGGACGGGACGCGACATGCACCATTCATCTTGAGGCACCTCATGAGGTGTCTCAATCCTTTTCGCAAAGGGTATTTTTAGCATCTACATAGCAAGGAAATGGGCTTTGCTCCACCTGCTGCTGCTTTCCCTTAGGATTGCTGAATGGGCATTGTGCGGGTGAGAGGCTGATGAGGGAGCCCTGCTGGGACACAGGCAGGTTGTCCAAGCTCCTTGCTTTGCCACTGCTGTTTGATCCCATCCTGGTCACAGAACAGCCCCTCGAGCACTGAGATGCTGCAGCTGTGTCCATGCAGAGGGGTTGAAAGGGACTGTCTGCACATGACCGAAGCTTTAGGAGCTAACACATGGCTCTGTTCCCCACCGATGTTGCTTGGGATGCCAGCACAGATCCACCACTGCGCAACCCTGCCACCCCTAGCCCTTTTGGCCCAAGGCCCAGGAGGCTGCTTGGGTGGTTCTTGGTCATTATCAGCCCTGGGGAAATCATGCCTGGATTTGTCAAACACACACAGAACTGGAGGCAGATGCTAGCAGCCCATGAAAACAAACTGTTCTTTTCCTGGCAAACATGAGCACATTTCCCTTCTCACTGCCCTCTCCAGCCTGGCCTCCTGGCCAAGCAGACCCTCCCTTCCTCCCCATCCAGCGGCAGCCACTCTCCACCTCCTTCCCTGCCTCCTCCTCCTGCTAGCTTTATCTCACATTTCTGGGAAGGGTCTGACCCCAGGCATCCTGAGGATGCTCTCTCATCTTCCCAGTGGCAACAGGGTCCCAGCTCAAAGGAGGGATCCTGCAGCTGAGCAAGCCCCGGTGCTGGGCCAGGTTCCTGCAGCATGGATGCTGGGGTACCAGTCCGGTCCTCCGTGTACCTTCCTCCTGAGACTGGTTCCGGAGGCTCTCCACCTCCAGGCATCCCACCGGAGCCCAGCCCAGGGACTAAATCCTCATTTCTCTGCTTCCCCTGCAGGCTGGTCTGGATGGAGAGAACATCGGGAACTGCCCCTTCTGCCAGCGCCTCTTCATGGTGCTGTGGCTGAAAGGGGTCAAGTTCAACGTCACCACAGTGGACATGACCAGGTGAGCAGCTCCACGGCCCAGTCCTCGGCCAGCAGTGGGGCAAGACACCCTGGCTCAGCTCCATTCCTCCTATCCCACAGCCAGCATGCCAGGACGGGGTGATGGCCTCCACCGTGGAGTGCTGCAGGGGGGCCAGCACAGAGCTCCAGCCACATGCCAACCTGTGCGTGGCACCGGAACCCCTGTGGTCCGGGTGTGGGTACAAGCATGAGGCGCTACAGAGCAGACCAAGAGGCTGGGGAGCACTTCCCAGCCCCCCAGACCCAGGGGCGCATGAAAGTGGGGCCGATGCCGGTGCTTGCTCCCATCCACAGCCCCACCTCAGCCTGGCCCATTCACTGTGGGGAGGCCACAGGCACTGAGACCATTCATTTCCTCCACTCCAGGAAACCTGAAGAGTTGAAGGACTTAGCACCGGGCACCAACCCACCCTTCTTGCTGTTCAACAAGGAGCTGAAAACAGACTTCATCAAGATTGAGGAGTTCCTGGAGCAGACCCTGGGCCCACCCATGTAATCTCAAGCTCCCTCCTTCCCCTCTGGGGCCACTGGGCACGCTGCAGCATTGTGCAGTGCTGGGCAGATTGGGAAACCAAGGCAGGGCACTGGGAGGTGCCCAGGGCAGCGCGGGATGGGGCTGGCTCCCACCCAGCACCCGGCTCCACAGGGACATGGATGGCAGTGCCAGGGGGCTGCATCCCCTGGGGAAGACAATGGGTTGGGCTGCGAGGGGAGGGGGCTGAGATGGACTAGAGTGGAAGACAATGGGAAGAAAGACTTGGGTCCCTTGGCACACAGGGCATAA
>JBCJKH010060843.1:0-16839 GCA_039877255.1 Loriculus beryllinus
TCAGCTGCTTCTTCCTGTGTCTATATTGTCAGATATTATCAGCAAATATTTGCTCGTTATAGACTGTCATTGGGGGAAAAAACATGCCAGTCTTCTTGCCTTCCAGGTAACTAATGCTTTGTTGTTTACCCAGTAAAGACTGTCTTGCTCGAATTGTTCTTTCTGTGTATATTGCTCATCCAGCCTGGCTGACAAGTGACAAGCTGCACCCAAAAGCAGAAGTAATTCTGAGTATATACAGGAGCAAAACCTTTGTATTTAAAATGGCATGAGTTTGCTTCTTCATTGTCCCCACCTGCTTCTTCCCAAATTCTATCTCATGGTTTATACAGAGGGTAGGGTGGTATGAATATTCCTGGTAACAAAAAGCCTTATTGTTCCTACAAGGGAAGAAACTCTGCTGTATTAGAAAATGAGGGATTTTGGAGCAGGAAAATTACATGCATTTCAATCACTATTTCCCAAGTTCGGTATAAAATGATAAAAAGATTCTAGCTAACCTTTAAGCTTCTAGTGCAATTTCACTTTGAAAACATTAAGAAATATTCTAGAGTTTTGAGAAAACATCAGAATTTAAAACACACACTTATCTCCTTTTTTATTTCCTTCATTCATACTGTGGTACAGAAAAGCTGAAGCCTTTATTTTATTTGGTTAAGGGTAAAGAGAAAGGTAGGAGTTCCATTTGAAATGCAGACACGACCTGACAACGTTCATGCCTCTCCTTTGAAAAGCACAGAGGGATCATAGGCTGAGACTGCCATGTAAAGTTGTAGTACAATGTTAAACACGTATTACTAAACCCCAAGATCTCCAGTAGAGTAATGTGTGTAATTACTGGTTTTAAACATAATTGTGAACCATGATAATAATAAAACATATAAGAAGTACCAGTTCTTAATTAATGGCCTATTCATTTGGTAAAATTGCAGCTGCTTTCTACCTTAGGTGTATATAATTAAGTGCATCACAAAGTATGGTTACATTTGTCTAATAATTGAACACTGTAATGAAGCTACCATGGCTAGGTGTTATTTTACTTTTGCTATTCAAATCTAGATTTTTTTCAAGCTGCAGATTAACTAGGCTTGCTCTTAAACAACAGAAAATTCTTTCAAATTCAGACATGAGAGACATAAACAAGGGAGAAATTTCAGTCTTTCCAACTACCAGTATTAACATGTATCATGCAGAAAAGTGCCTGAGTCTGTTACACATTCTTCCTGTAAACAAGTGCCTGAGTCTATTACACACTCTTCCTGTAAACATTGACTGCATGTTAGAAAAGCATTTTCAACTACATTTTAACCTCAAAGTCATTTGCTGAAAGACAAACTGTTTTATTTTAGTCCTTAACAACTGAGAACTAAAAATTTATTTGAAACTGTTTTGTGCTGGCTCAAATACTGATACTCTCTCAAAAGCACAAAGCTGCTACTTGCGCCTCTCTCCCATATAGGCTCGCCTTTCTCATGCTGTAATTCACTGCAACATATAAGCCTTTATTCCTTTTCCTATACATGGAGTCATGTAACTCAGAGTGTTTTCCTGTTGTGACTGAGAAGATGAAGAATTATAAAAGACTAACACTACAATTTAACGCTTCAGAGAAACAGTGTATATCATTACTCCTCTGTAGCCAAGCACACTAATTAATATTTATTGCACCTGTCAAACCAGTAGCCGTGGTCAATCCGTTGCTGCAGCAGTTCAATGGGAGGCTGGGCACCATATTTCTCCTTGGCAGGCATGTTTAGGTCATCAACAAAGACAAAAGCCCTTTTCCCCAGTGGAGCACTGTAAACCCTCTTCTTTCGCCTACAAAATTAAACCATTAATTTTATTCATGTTAATTTTTATGTTACTTTGAAAAAGCAGAAAGAGAGAGAGCAGAGGAGAAGAAAAGAAAGAAGGAAAGGAAATCACACACTTTCAGAGGAGCCTGCCTGATATTATTATTAGAACCAGTTCTTTTGGAATCCATGACCTTTTATTTTTATCAGATGTGCCGTAAAGGTCACAGAAACATGGGGAGGACATAGTTATAAATCCACATGGAGTTTAATCAAAGGCGGCACGTTGTTCTGAAGTAAACAAGCTAATAAAACTATTCTAGTTTAAACAAAAAAAGAAAAAAAAGGAGGGGGAAAACATCTTTGTTGAAGACTGTCAACAAAACTCTGATGAATGTGAATGTATCAATGGAATTAATTAGGCAAGATGGATTATAATAAGCAAATTTCAGTGTTGCACCTACAGTAGGCACTTTGGCACCCTGAGTGAAACGCTTTTATTTCCAGTCCTGTGCCTTGTTCCAAAGCATGTCACAGTGCACAGTGTGCTGCTGGGGAGCCACATTCACTTCAGCTAATTACAAGACAATGAGAACTTGAACTAAAGGCAACTACAGAGCAGATTGCTTCACTTCTGCCAGCCTGTAACCTGATTACACCACGAACACTTGTGACACTGTGAAATAACAGCATAATGGAAGAGAGCTGAGATATGGCATCCTGCATTTCAGCAGGTAGTATATGACAACAAAATTAGAGGCCTTGCAAGAATTTCCCCCCATTTTTTTGACCTCAGAAATACCTGGTTGGGCTGTCATCAAAAGGATACTGTGCTCCTGTGTGGGTATGAGGTAAACTAAGGACTCAAAAATAGGACTTTGGTTCTTTTTCTACTCAAGCTGGGCTTGTGCTGTGTCCCTGGGAAATGTCTAACATACTTAAGAGACAGGAGAGTCAGGCAATGTGAGGACAGGAGCCAGAGTTGAAATACAAGCTATCAAGAGTGAAAGTGGTGAAACAACCTGAAAACCTACTGGCTAACAGAGGAGTAAAGCATTTGCTTATTTTGGAGAAGACATAGAAAATCATAGCAAAGCCCAGTTGTGCAAGAGTTCTTGCAAACACTGAGTCAGATGCCAGTTCTTACAGAATATATTATAACATGGTCAGTGAACAGGTATTTTAATGTTATAGATGCATATGAATAACATCATACTTCTCTCTGCAAAAGACCATGGACTGGGTTTTCACTAGATAGTTCAATACTCAGAGAAATAGATAAACAAATTTTAAACTTTCTGGCTGTCTAGATAACTCTTTGGAATAAGAACTGGCTTTCAAACCTACTAAGGTGAGTTTGAAAATCACTTTAGCAGTTGCAGGTGTCTAAATACTTCAGGAAATAAAATCCTTTATGCTTAGATATTGAAGGATAGATGCACATACGTTTTGTCTCTTATAGCTTGCTACTCAGATAGGTCTAGATACACCCATGAAGGAGTATTAAGGTCATGGCACACATGGCTTTTAGCACCCTACCTTCTCAAGGAAACTGCAGCCCTAGGCTGGATGCTTAAGGTTTCTCCATACAGTGGAAAGCAGAACAGATTCAGAGCCAACGACTGCCAATGCTACTGTCCAAGGACCTTATCCACCAGGGGACTGCAAATATCAGAGCAAGGTGAAATCTCCCTTTTTTAAGGAGAGTTTAGGCACCGCTCTGCTCTCATTTCTCATCAACCCATGTAATTATCTCATTGTTTGATACAAAAGCCAGGAATTGTGCCAACCCCAGGAAAATGCCTTGGGTAGGACAGCTCCTGAGCAATAACACCAAGCCCTGCCCAGGTGGAGGGGTGCCCTGAGCTCAGGTCCCCAGTTTCTATGAGAAGAAGCACAGGCAGCCTGGGAGCCTGAGGCAGAGCAGGAGAGAGGGACTGCAAACACCAGGGGGCTGGAAATGAGCGCTAAGTGCTGGTGTCCATCCTGTGAGTCTAAACCTATATTTCCTGGCAGTTTAATTTGTCCACAGGGTTTATTATGTGAAACTGATGAAATGTATCAAGAACTACTCTGTGGGCTGAATATGGAAAGAAGCCATTTTCCCTGCGCAAATAATTATAGAACTAATTCTCAGGTCTTTTGTCAGCTGTCTTGCCTCTGCCTTAAACACTGTCGGGTGGTTGTAGTGCCATAAAGCAGGTCCAAAATAATACTTGAAATTAATACAGCTTGATTTAGATGATCATTTATTTTATAGCCCTAGTTAAAATGTCAGGGAAATTTAACAGAAGATAAACTTTGTACTTGGCCCCTTATGATAACTCTAGCAGCTCAAGAGGGCCTAGAGTTAACAGTGTTTTTCCTTTTCCTTGACAAATGAACTGTTAGTTAGCCATCAGTTAGCTACTGTCAGATAGAGATGATAGATCAGACCATATTTTATATCAGAGAATCACAGAAATTAGATGCAGAAAAGGCTTCCTATGTCATTCATGTCCCTACCAATATGGACCTGTTTTGTGTTTTATATTTTATAGAATCTTAGAATGGTCTGGGTTGGAAGGGACCTTATGGATCATCTAGCTTCAACCTCCTTGCCATGACCTAAGAAATGCTGCTTTCATTTTTTCTCCTGGAGTCTATTCATTAGCAGGATTTTTTTTCTTAATATGCAGCTTAAACATTCATTACCTTATTATGCTTCACAATGAACTGAATTCAGTGCTTCCAGCATGCAGTCATAATTTTTACCTATCAGCTGGAGGTGTGCTTTACTGGGTGAAAGCATCAGAATTATCATACAGCTACCACCTGATAAAACATTACTCAAATCCTGTAATGTTTTCAAATCTTGAGCTATTAATAATTTAACATAATTAATTCAAAACACTTCACTCAACATGAACCAGAGAGAGACGATGTGGAAATGATGCATATTCCATCTTTCAAGTGTGGAATTAAATATGGAAAACCAGGAAAAGATAAAGAGCTGCCAACACGTATTTGGAGTGTAATTCACCTGTTTTGAACTTGCTATAAAATTCACATTTCTAAGACTTTCAACTAACTTCACAGGCATAAATAAAAAAAACTCCTTTCCCCTATCACAAGCAAACAATTTAACATGGTTAGAGCTGTTTGTCAAGCATAAGAAGAAAAGAAACAAATTAACAACTGGAGAAGATTTTTCTACAAAGGGAAGTAACAATTAAGCAAATTAACAGACTTGTAGAAAATAATTTAAAATGCAATACACAGAGATTCCTTCCTCTTTTTGCTAAAGCTTATCAGCAAGAAATATTGTATCAGTAACGCTCTTGTTTAATTAAACCTTCTTTAAAGGCAGCTTGTTGTTGCTCTTTTCACGATGGGGTTGCTTTTGTAATTTTATTTCTTTAAATCGAGGCTGGACCAAACCTTTGTTTTTCTGGTTGGAAATTCTTGCTCTTAGGAAGAACTGCAGGTGCTAAATTATGGCACAGTACATAGCAGCTGCAGAAGTGCACCTGGAAAAAATTAGGCTAGTAATGAAAATTTCACCTGAAAAGTGCCAAATTGGAAGTCTCAGAGATTGAATACTTCCATTAAGCCACCGCTCAGGAACAAACCAAGTAATAAATATTCAAACTTTCTTTCTTCTTTGACCACAAAGACTTACTTCAGATGTGTTTTGCTTGATATTTGGGGAAAGAAGGGAAGAACACAAGGAGAGCATGTTCATCTCTCATCTCCATTAAATCCCTAGCCAACCTTTTCTGCCAATAGAGGTACCAATTAGTGCTAATTGTAGTAGACACTAATAGTGTAGACACCTGTCACCATCTATTGAGCTGGGACCATCAGTAAATTCACAAAGGCCACCAAAAAAAGCATCCAGAATATTAATGATAATAATTTTGGTACTGACCCAGTCTGAAATTAGACTGTTGATTCTAAGGTAAAAAGTTGAGAAATGCTTTTTGAAGGTAGAATAATCTCATAAAAGTAATGCATATATATATATATAGATATGTTTTTATTATAGAAACACAAAAAATGATACATGGTTACCATAGCAACAGTGCTTCCTGCGCTGCACGGACCAACAATCCTTACTATTTTGGAGCATTACAATGGATTCACGCTTTATGAAAAGAAGCTGAGTGGAAAAACCTAAATATCCCCCTAAGCAGTGGCAGGACCTCTGTAGGGAGAGTGATGAAACCCAGCTGGTCCTGATTCCCTTTGCAGCTGATGTGTACATCATTCATACCCACACAGGCAACCTTCAGGTTCTACTATTTCATGTGTAATAATGTCATAATTTGGTTTGTAATCTGTCACGATGCAATGAAAGGTAACCGCCTTTCATTCTGACATAAAGCATACAGGGTCTGTCAGGTTCAGCACAACAAGGGCAGTTCAAGGGCCGAGCCTGAGCATGTTTCCAGGCCACCTAGCGATGTGTGATGTAAGTTATTCCGTTAAATGCTCCCTTCCCTCAAAGTGGTTGTGGAAAAGACAAAACCCCCTATGATGTAAATCATGCTAAAGCAGCCATCCAGACACAGGACGTGTGCTGCTTGGCTTGGGAATGGGAACCAGCACCTGTTGGTTTTGGAGGAACTTGTATTTCCGCAGTTATTCTGCAAGCACTCCAGGCACACTCTGCATCCACTAGTAGAGTAATAACAAGCCCATAAAACACTGAATGATAGACATTACATGTAAGCATGATAGAGAAAAATTAAATCCATTAAAAATCCCTGCCAGGCTGTGATTAGCTATTATTATTTTTTAATTCATTGTAATAAACACTGAGCATAAGGGGAAAACTAACAAACATAAATGAGAGGGAAGTTAACAAACAGATTAATTTCCATTTTAACTTAGGCCTCTTGCCTGGAATTTATAGAAGTGGTAACTCATATAGATGAGCAAGATCTGCTCTGAAACCTTCTGTGTGAAGGAGCCTTGCAGAAATACCAACAGGATGCCATTTTTAAGTGGCTTCTCTCTGGCAGTGAAGGAACTGCCTGCAGTACTCAGAGCAGGTCATTTTTTCTCTATTTGCAACAGCTGGACAGCCATGGATTCTTAAGCAGTTTCCTTGCATTGAAGGAAATGGGGGACTGGGCATTCAGAAGGTTACTGCTAGCTGTTTCCTGCTTGAAGCTGAGCACAAAAACAGTCCACTGGAACATATTTAGATAAGCAAAGCCTTTTCCCAAAGACAGACATGTTTCATTTTCAGTTCACAAAGCAGTTTTTGTATTTCTGCGTGTTGGGAAGTCTGCCATGAAGCTTCTTTTTATATTCTAATCTCTTAAGGCTGCATCTTGGGGCCAGAAGCACACATCAGCTCCAGCAGTGCCCAATGAGCGTAGTGATGCTGGTGAGGACAGTCTCTTTTATTCATCCCTCTCCTGGAGGAAGTACAGGGAAGGTTTGCGTTAATCGCTAGCTCTCCAGGGAGAACTTGGATCTGGAGTTCCCTTCACTCACCAGAGGGCTGTGCAGACAAGCATGGAAAAGTGCTAGTTTGCTCCTTGCCTTTCAGTATAGAACTTCACATTCCCCAAGCAGGCGTGAAGTGATGTGCTCAACAGTGCAACCTGCCTATGTGCTCTGGTGGAAAATGTTTCTGCAAGCATATAAGTTTCCACTTAGGAGCCTCAGTGTACACCCTGAAAAGACCCTGTCTGTGAGAGAAGTGACTTTGCAAAGATCTCCCTCTTGTTTGGTTTTTTTTTTTTTTTCCAAGAATTAATTAAATTTCACCAAGGAATGGTGAAAAAACTCAGCCAAGGAACTTCAAAACAGAACCTGTAATCAAACTATGAAAATCACTCAACACACATTTGCTCCAGCAGGTAGGTAAATGCAGTCTGCTCAGAGAGAGATACAGCTCAAGAAAAGCTCCATAGAAGAAGGTGAAGTTTTCCTGCAGTCCCTGTAGAGCATCTTTCCCTATCTCATATTCTGGGACAGAGTATTTTGACTGACACAGAAGTAGGTACACTGCAGCCCTTGCCTCCCCCTCACTGCCCTTCAGCAGAAGCTTTGGACAAGGTACAAACCAAGCACACAAAGGCAAAGAAGTACAGACTGTCCTCCCTCTTCCACATGTTGACAAAAGGGCAGTCCAGTCTTTGTCATCAGGAGATGAAAGAAATCTCATTCTTGAGAGCACACTGTGCACTAACTGCTAGTCCTCTTATTTATTTCAATGCTTAATTCAGTACGTGACTTCAGGCTTGTAGTCAGATGTCTGGTGTTCATTTTCAGTCAGTTGACAAAATGCCTGGAAGTTTGAGTCATTTGATCAAATACTCCACTGAAATAATCATTGACTGAATAACTCTGACATATCCAGGATAGCTTCTCCTTTGGCTGATTTCTTTGTAGACCAGAAAGTTGCCTTGTGCTGTATGTAGCTTAAGCACCTCTTTGATCAAGCAGTTTGGCAGTATTTGTTATGCTAAAGGTACACTGCTCATGCAGTCACAGCCTCCTTCTGCCTCAACCCTGCTTGATAATCTTGTATGACTGTTTCCCTCCTCCTCCCTTCTTTGGAGCCATCACCTCTCTCCTCCCTGGTCTCAGCCGATGACTGTCCAGGTGGACCTGTATTCATCTGGCTTCGTTTGTGTTACTCTGGTACTTCTGTGTCCCCAGGATAGCCCTGCACCTTCCTGGACTCCCCTTGGTCCTCATCCATGGACATCTGCACTGAAGATGTTTGTGAGGGTTTCTCTGACGTTGTGACCACCCACAGCCTTCACTTAACAGATAGGCTGCATTTTTCAAATTGCTACCTGTGTTTCCAGACATCTAACTTTCACAGCACCCACCTCAAAATAATAGGCACCTATACCATGTGGACCAATTTGGGTGCTGTGTCATTCCATCATTGACTTTTACTACATTAGATTATGTTGATTTGTACATAAAATGCAACATGTTTGTGCTGGGGCTTCCAATTCAGTGGCAGATGTTTAGCAATTAAAAAGTTAATAAAATACAAAAAATGACCTTTCTTACAAGAATAGTTTCTCTGTTCTTTGTTTTTATAAGTCTCTGTGATCAACTGTAAACCTTAAAATGAAGCTCTGCAACATCTGTACTGCAGTTTGATTTCATTCCTGGGAAATGCTTCTACACATATACATTATAGATTTACTCTGAGTAAGTATTTCTGAAATGTTTGCTCTCTGCTTTCTATAAGGGGGGCAAAGTAACTCTGGAAACTAGGTTACAAGTTGCACCACTATGATCCTGGCCTCTAACAAATAATCCCAAGAGATTCTGGCGAGGCATAATCAGGGAAGAAACCTCCTCTAGTCCATAAAACTATCTAAGCTGGGTAGCTGCTGTTTCTCATTCAGAAAAGTACACTTATTTCATACACCTCTGGAGCACCACATTACAAGTTCATCAACAGCTTTTGGCTCAGAAGCAGACATAAAGAGAGCATGAAAGGCACTTATTTTCAAAATATTTAAGATTTTCTCCAGACATGCATTGCATTTTTCAGAATCTGCATAATTTTACTCATTTCATAACTAGTTCACTGCAACCCATTACCCAAACAGATGGACTTTTATGAATGGGAAAATAAAAACGCAAATAATCAAAACTTGGCATTTTTTTTACCACCTCTGTGTTGAACTTTCTGAGAGTTTGCTTTTGGATATGTATTTTACATAAATTGAAAACAGGCTCCTCCTGAGAATTTTCCTCATTTGAGAAAATAATTCCTACTTTAGTGTGGACTAAACCAGTACAGGTAAACCAGTGCCTACCTCAGAAAGCACAAGCTTATGGTGACCTTTCCAGGTTTGGGACTGATAATTTTTGGATGTCTAGTTATTCCAGATATTCTGCCTGGACTTAATGCTCTTTTTTATGACAGAAGTTTGAAAACACAGTTTAAAGAAAAATATAAATATTAAAAAGAAATACTGTTGAGCAAGTGGTTTTATATTGACTATCCAGAGATGAAAATGATCATGACTTGTGAACCCCTCAGCAAATAGCCTCCTGGCATTTTCTAGTCCTTTGTATTGTTGGTAGGATATATTTCTTAATTCGCTAGAGACTGTCAGTTTTCATAATAGATTTATCAAACTCCAGTATGCATAAAAATGTATTCTCTATGTAGATGAACTATTTATGTTACATCTGAGTCAAATTCTCAGTTTTATTTGCTCAGGGAAGCTGCAATTATTATAGCAAGTTGTAACACTCAAAATATCATCTGTAATGTTCCTAAAGAGTCATGCCTGCACTGAGCACTTTCATCACTTTCTCCTGATTTTTTTTTTTGCATTAATTGATGAGTGATGCTGCCCCCAGATCTCATTTTTGGTTCTTGCAAATACACAGTTCGAAGTTTTGTCTAGCCTGGCTGGCAAGCAAGGCTCTCCACATTGAAAGGTGCAGAATACAGTATGAGCTCCCTTTTATCATGCCAATTAATGTTTGACTTGTTTGTCTGCCATGTGATGAATTAAAAATGCATGATGCTGGAGAGCTAACTATTTTCTAGATATAATCCCCTGGATGCTGCCATTCTTCCAGTTGATCTTTTTGCCCTCCATGTCTTGGCGAGTACCATATACAGCCTACTGCTCAGATCTTTCCCTAACAGATGGCTCACTTTACTACTTGGGACCCAATATGGTGATTCCCTTTAATACGCTTTAGACTGAAAAATATCCAGGGACAGGCAGCTGATCCATTCTCCTAAAGCAAAATCGACTAAGAATATAAAGTTAAGTAGATGGGCTTTCCAGACTATGTGCTGTTCTATATACCCCATACATCAGAATATTTGTTAACGTCAATTAAAATACAGTTTCCCTTGCAATAAACATCACATAGAGAAACAAATCAGCTTTCATTTATCCTGTCAGAAATGGAAGGAGAGCATTTCATATTATTTTGTGGATAATCTCTGTGGAGTAAACTAAGCAAAATCACATATTTGTTTTTAATTAAAACTCTGGGTACCTTTTGAGTTTCGTTAGGAAGATGTCCTGGGTATGATTAGCTGAGGTCTGTGCTGAGAAGTTAATTTGACGTACAACATATTTTTCATGAAGTAACTGTCGCAGGAAGTTGTTTGTAATAGCTATCTTTCCCAGGCCTGTGGGGGCAACAAAAAGTAATGGCTTATCCTGAAGCAGCAACTTCTCCGGTATGCAGTACATCTGCAAAACAGTCCCACTGGTGCTCACAGTAATGTCATTAAGCTGGGAGAATAAAAGAAAGAATCAAAAGATGCAGATAAAGGTGTTTCATTACCCACTGTACACAGAACAACAATAGAACTCAGTCATAAAATAGTTTTGGGTCACAATAAAAGCAAAAACCACAAAAAATACCTGGGAATGACAAAGGAGTTACAGTTTATGAGCAGCGAGCTGGGTGGAATGGCCAAGGCGGAGACTTAAGCACAAAAGAGCACTAAGAAATCCTGTTTGGTACTGAGGGAGGGAGGCTATTATACTCAAAGCTGGTAATGAGAATGCAGTGTCGTTAACTGTTTTCTTTTACAATATTTGACACCAGGATGGCTTAATGCTATGTTGTTTTCTCTTCAAGCTACAGTTTTCCTTTGCAAGAGTGTGAGAGCAGAATTCTAATGCAAGTATACACTGGGAAAAAGGGCCTCACTGCTCTGCTTTGTTTTTTCCAATCTCTTACACTTTAACTAGAAGGTCATTTCATTTATTACACACAGAAAAGGGCAGGAGCCAGGCTTAAAGCTTGGTATGTACTCGTATATTGAACTGGCACTTATTTTGTTCTCCCTTATCTGGGTTATCCTCCTGCCCTCATCACTGGTATGGGTGCATGCATCTGGCTGGAGAGAGGTAAAAAACCCCTCATTGCATGCACTCCTCCTTCACACCCTTCCAAAGGAGTTACCTTAACTTGGGGTACTAGCAGCAGAATTGTTCTGCTGCTCCACGGGGTGCTTTCTAACCTCATCAGCTATTCCTCTGCATGAGAAAGCTACAAGGAATGTGTGCTTGATGCAGCAGGTTCACAAAGCAATTTCATCTATTCACAGCTGGCTTATTAAGGGAATCTAGCAAATGGCAGTATCATTGAAGCATTACGTCTCTTGCCCTTTTCCTTTTGAACATAGCTTTGAAAATGTAACCAATATAAGCTGATAGAAACCAATTGCTGGGGTTGATAACTTGTCACTTATGTTTCCTCAAAACGAGAAGCTATTCATACTACCCTCTACTGGAGTCCAAACTGCACTTTGAGCAACCATGGCTGTGAGTACCTCACTTTCCATTGCTGTTGAGGGCTGCATGCAGTGCCATAGCTGCACTGCCTGCCTGAGTGTATGGGCTGGTGGCTTTCCTCTCAGCTCAGCCTGGCCATAGCACAGCTACCAAACCTCCGAGCAGCCACTGTGGGCTCTGGTACAGTAACCTAGGTCAAGGTGTGGAAGTGCAGGGGACTGAAGAAAGAAAACTTTCATGTAACGTTGTATTTTTCATATGAGCTTTAGCTTTGGTTGAGATTGAACCACTCAGGCTGCCTTCCTTGTTTGTCCTGACAATGCATTTGCACCACACTGGCTATGTTGCACGCAACAACATTTTGCTACTCAGCATGCAGACACACAGGTAAAGCTAACCTACCTTCTGCAAGAGCCTGTGCTGTGAATTGACAAGACAGGTAAAAAGCTGGGAGGGAAAGTCAGAGAGATGATGTGGTGCTCCAAGGTCAAATATCAGCTCTTGGGAAAAAAAAGTTAAGAGTTCCTTGCTGCCTGTGACTCGCTCCAGGGTCCCCTCCAGTCCCTTATCCATCTCTGCGAACAGCATAGATGGATAAAACCTACTATCCTCTAGTGATGATATCTATAACATTTATAAAGAGTCATGGACAAATATACATCAGTGCATAGGGATCTAACAACATCCTTTTCATTTTAACAAGAAGCCCTTGAAGCCTTTTGAAGCTGCAGATTAAGGAGGAAGCAGTAGGCCAGTGCTTCTGCAATAGAATAAGGCCATTCTTCTGGGATTCCTACACATTTTTGTAAAAAACAGATTAGTTCTGTTTGGAGTGCGTCCAAAAGTACTGTCTCTCTAATCAGCCTCCTCCCTGACCAGAAGCCTGCCCTGCGCCTGGGAGTACCTTACGGATGGGCTGGAATTGGATATCCCTGCAGTTAGGCAAACATTGTAAGTATTGCCTCACCCCTGCACAAATCGTATTTCAGTGGCCCTTGTTGTGCTCTCTGGATGCAAAGCTAGAGGCTATCATAGAAAAGGGGAAAGGGAAGAATCGCAGAAGAATATAAAATTCCAAAGACTATTTAATTACCACAGATATTTTGTGACTCCAGAGGTGTGTACTGTATACACTTGGGTGTATGCAATTAAGCTGCAAATTAGTCATGGTTTGACCTGTACAATATTGGTAGCTGTCCTTACAGATTGGTTTCACTCCAGCCCAAATTCCTAGCCTGAAAGGTTAAATATATAATACTCCATATGGTCAATAATCCATTTTTCCTGCTATCAACAGTAGGAAGAAGGTGAACTTACAGCTAATTAAAATACATTTGTTGAAAAGGTCATGTAGTAAGCTTCAGTTCAGCTGAACAGAAGGATTACAATCCTATTCACCCAATCTGGTGACAAGCATACTGAAAATGGAGCCCAAGACACAATTAATCCATTTTTCTATCACAGAATGGGAAATTACTCAAACTTACCAGTATTCAGGTTCTGAAAAAAATACCAATCCTTAGTGTTCCTAACATGCTCTGGTACAGTGGTAATAGGCTATGCCCATGCTATTCACAAGGGGTTTAAGGAGTCAGCTGCTTCAATTCTATTCAAATGCCTTTTGAGCATCTCATTCATGTTCCTGTAAAAACACCGGTTTGCTTTACAGAAGTAATTTGTACAGTGCAGTCACATATTAATGACTACTACTTCCTGGCAAATAACTAAGCAATTAAAAACTATGCTCAGTTTGAAACCACTGATCATCTCCTTTTTCCTGAGAGAAAACTTACAACAAACAGAGTTATGTGTGCTTACGTCTATATGCTCTGCTATGGAATCTGATCTCATTTCAGGAATCTGATATTTGACTTTATCAAAGATGAGGACTGTTCTATGTTTAGATTTCACCAGCCACCAGAGGAATCTAAAGGTACCTCCTCTGCATGAATACGTAAGAAAGAAGTTGTGAATATTGCGCTTTTCGTGCTATTCACTGTTCTGAGTCAGACACTTCCATGACACCGTAGGCCTGAGAAGATTTCTATGCCAAGAATAGTTAAACAGTAAAAAGATTACATTCATCAGCCTCTCACATTATCTAGAAGACGTTTCAAAAACTGCATAATTGTGCCCTTTATGATCATTATTTACCCTGGGGGTCTCTGTTGAAGTGCCAGATCCCCATCCTAGTGAAATTTTAACACCAGGGCTTCTGCAGGAACTAAAGGAACTGAGCAGCTCACAGCCTGTATGTGTGCGTGATGTATAAGGTGATGCTGTAGGATTGTATGACCCATGCATTCCTGAATAGCCAGCAAAGTGCCAAGGAAAAGATGAACTGTTGCCATTTATGCTAGAGCAAAGACTTCTGCTTGTATGTGAATGCAGAACATCATCAGAAAAGGGAGTGAGAACATGGTACCTACTTGACTATATTTAGAGGTAAAAATGCCAATAAACAGACAGCAATTAGTCAGCCACAGGTACAGGGCTTGCTGAAAATGAAAGGCAACCCAAAGCAAAATCTATTTATAGTTTTTCAGGTTGAATTATAACGACTAACAGATTATGGAGTTTCAGAACATCCATAACAATTCATGAAAAGACACATGGTCAAAGACCAAGACTAAAAGATAGGTTAAAAATAAAATGATGGATCCCACAGTGAACTCTTAGCAGCCTCCTCCTGGTGAGATTCCAGATCCCTCATGCAACCTAAAAGGTTGCTGTCATGGGTGATGGTATCATCATGCAGGGCAAGATGGTGTAAAATTTCACCTAGCTATCCCCAGAATTTGAAGCAGCCTTGAGAAAGAAGGCCAATTGGCATGGACTACAGTGCTTCTGCACTGCAGTAGGTAAACAATAGATCCAGATCCAACATGGCACAATAGACACTCAGATGTCCTGTACAATAACTACACCCACAAGTGCATGACACACAGCACCATTTCCCCAGTTGACAGTGCATTCAGTCTAGTATCCAGTGACACCACGAAACCATGTGTCACAGAGGCAGTCTCATAGGCACCATGGGCTGAGTAATAAGTAATTGACACATGCAGCTAATGACAGCAAGTCTTAATTCCTGTCCTTCAGGTAGAAGTCACCATCAGAACTCTCTCGAAGACTGACATTTGTACTCTTCCTTTCTTCCCAAGGCCTGAGCAGGATCTCAGATGACTCTTCAGAGGAAATGTCTCCTGTGCTTTTGATCTCTGCCTGGGGGTGGGCTGCCCATCTCTTTCAAAACAGGGGGAAGTTGACAGGCTTCAAACAGTCTTTGGGCAGTTTCAGAGCCAAATAAAATAATTAACTAAACTAATAATAGAGTAAAAGGGAAAATTCTGCAAGCAATCCATCTAAAAGCTAGTTTCTTCCTTGGATTATCTACTCTCTGACAGAATATGAGTTCTGACTGGAGATTTCTGGGACCACAGCTGGGATTTATTATTCCTTCCTTCTCTTTCTCAGAGTCTTCAGTGTCTAATAAGAATTAAGCTCATGCTGCAGGCTTTCTCATAGTGGGCATCCTAATTAAAGTCTTACTCCTTTACACAGCTGTTTATTTTAATCAATCTTGTGGAATTTAATATATTTAAAGACTGCCATTCCATTTTCAAATCTGGTTGAAACTAAATAATGAGTTCAAAATGTATTTAAAGAGAATCTGCAGGTAAAACAAACATATACTACATGTACATCAGTCTTACTTTCTTAAGAAACTACGCAAAAATCTGCATTGTCTATGAGGCTGAGGTACTTCCAGAAATAGTTTGCGGCAAAGGGGAGTTTTCAAAGGTATCTTTTGGAATCAGATGCTCAAGTTTGATTAAGTCCCACCAGAAGATCTATATCTGGGAGATTTTTCTTCATTAAAAACAAAACAAAACAAAACTAACAAGCACTCCAGAGAAGAGGACTCATTTGTTTTCTTACCATGTTGAATAGAAATCCTCTTCTTTTGACCCACATGACCCTGCATAATGTTAGCTGTATTAATTGTAAACAAAAGTCACACTGTCAAAATAAAAGGGAGATGAATTAGCAACAACAGAGTTCATTAAAGCTTGTTAATCTCAAAGAGGATGGGTGCGATGTAATTGGAAGAAAGGCTAAGAGCTATGTGGGTAAAATATTTCAAGGGAATACATTTCACTTCAAATGACAAAATAGAATTAAAAGTGAGCAGTTAAATCAACTGTCAAAAGCACAGTTACAGCTGTCTTTTTTTTTTTTTTTTTTTCCTTTAAATTTTGAATACGATGATGTTCTGTGACCAGCTTTCCTAGCTTGTTTGACCTACCATGTCCTGGTCTGGTTTTAGCTGCAGGCTCCACCAGGCTGGTTCACTTTGCTCCAAGGGAATCTGTACCCGTCATATATTTTTCTCTTTTTAACTCCTTCACATCCCTCCCCACTTAGCTACCAGGTCATCTTTATAACAGCTTTCTTTTTTCTCACTGACCCCCACTTTAATTTCTTAGCGAAGCTCATACTCATTTTGACACCCTGAGACAAATTCTACTGTTAACAAGTGATTCTCCTCTGTCTTTAAACCAGGTGTTCAGGGACCTGAAGTCTTCTGCTTCTGAAAGATTCCTCTGTCAGATGTCTCAGCCTCTTCTTCTGCACTCTCTGCTCTATAGACCTCATCTTCTCCACAACTTCACAATCACAATATTTAGAGAATGATAGAATCATAAAAAGGTTAGAGTTAGAAAGGACCTTAAGATCATTTAGTTCCAACCCAACCCTGCCATGGACAGCAGCACCTCACACTAGATCATGTC
>JBCJKH010060846.1:0-32947 GCA_039877255.1 Loriculus beryllinus
ATGCTTAGTCTAGAGAAGATGGAGACATGGTTACATTCTTCAGACAAGTAAAAAGGAAAGGGGGGGGACACCGTCACCTTTCCCCACATGTGGAAAATACAAGAAATCCTAAGCTCAATACAAAACAAGGAACCTTTCAGTCAAACATTAAGAACGACCTTCTAAGCGTGCAGACAGCAAAAGCACTAGACAGTTGTCAGATCTCCACTGCTTTCTTCAAAACATCCACAGTTAAATTAAACCCTTTGGGCTATGTTACAGAAGACCCTGTAACTCAGCCACAAGACAGTCAGAGTTACGAGCTCATTCTGCACTGTGACATGGTGAATAGATAGTCCAACACCAATGAAAATTAATTTCCAACTCATCATAAAAAACATCAAAAAAAACAAAGCCACACAGCAGCTGCTGCTTAGAGGGACCTTTAAAAACCCTTCCAGTGTGAAAAGGCCAGCAAAAGAGGGAGAGGGTGCATGCCTTGAGGTCTGGCAGGAGCAGGGGGAATAAAGAGGAAAAAGCCACAGCAAAGCTGAGTCTGCCGGGGTTGTGGCAAACAGATCGAGAAGAGAAGAGCAGAGCAGCAATAACCACCTGTGAAAGGAAAGCCCTGTTGAAGTCAAGAGGGTGCTCTGAGCACATGCAAAGCTGTACTCTGTTAAGTGACTCACCCACCACACATTGCTCAGATGTGCCATCAACAAGAGGATCCTTGTGCTCTTGCAGGACCTCCCATGGAGTCCTGAGTGCTCTCTCCTTCAGCACATGCAAGCCTTGCTCTTGGTGTTGTCTCCAGCAGCAGGAAAAATGGTCAGGCCGCTTCCAAGCGGCAACTCAGGACCGAGGCCCCTGGCCAACTTTAGTATCTCATGGGTATCAGTGCAACGCAGGAGCATGTGGCTGAGTGCTCTCAGTTGACAGAGTTTTGAGATGTCCATGTTTTTGTTAATGTCTGACCACATAAAACAATACATATATTTATGTCTAACCAACTTACATGTTTTTGTATATCCAACCAAATCACAAGTAGAGAAGCTCTTCAAGCCTGAGGCAAACCTGGGTGCCCCAATGTCTCCTGAGTCTTACTTTTCTTAGAAATTGGGCAGGAGCCCTGGATTCACACCATCCCCCTTGGATTTGTGTCCTGGCTGCCTGCTGACCTCTTGTGTGAGCAAAAAATACAGCAATTTTGTTGGCTGCCTCATCATGGACCTGCTCCATTCCCAATACATTGGCTGGAGCTAATTCTGCAGTGTATCTTCAAATTTGTCCAAGCCAAAACTTGTTCTTGTGCTCTGAGGTCCAAACCTCCCTGGATTTGAGCTCTTCATGTATATTTGGCTGGATCTGGATTTCAGGGAGCTGCGAGATGCTTGGAGAAGCCAAACTCTGCTTAATTGCCTCAGTACTCATTGGAAAACACAGCTTGATGCACATCCATGGTAAAGCCTAACTATTTGATGCAGAGTCCCCTAGTGACGCAGGCAAGTTTTGCAGCAGGTTTCATTCCAGATCTAGACATTCCTGCATGTCAGACCTCGACTTTAAGCCCAGAAATATTCCTCCTCAGTGTCTTCTCCCATGTTGACTTGTGTTTGTGTGAGGCTTGGTTCAGGTCATCACACTCACTGTATTTGAAAGACTTAATGCAGTCAAAGTCCGCTCACCTAAGAAGAAAGTTCCTGACCTCTTCCACCACTCCTTTCCCCAGGTGCATCACAAAGAGACCACAAGACACGTCTGCAGTGAACTACTATGCTCCGCACTCTGCCTCCTGCTTTGTTTATAGAGACTCTGGGGAGATTTGTGGGCCTGGTGATGAATTATAGGAAGGAAGACAAACATATTTTACTGTTCTGGGCAAGGAGTGTTGGAATCCCGTGGACATCTGGAGGAATTATTTCCAGAAAATTAACATTGTTTGTCATTTGCATGATGAACTTCTGGATCTCAAATGAACTATGGGAAGAAACCAGTGGGAGATGTTCATTATCCCTGATGGAATGAAGCCCCTTGACATGATGCTAAGGTCGCCATGATCTATGGACCTGCTTGACTGACAACTCCGAGTGCTCTGGAACTGAACACACAATATAACTGGGGGCGTAAGCGATCTGCCACATTAAATGCCGAGGCGTTAATAATTGTTGCTTGCCTCCAATTGCTTGAGTTTCGGATTCACTTGTTCTGGCTGTCTCATAGGGCACGCACATTAACTCCTTCCTGACTAACTTCAGAGGACACAAAATTCAGTCAGAGGCACCTGCAGGCATCCAGGCAACCTCATGGATTAAAACTTCCAGGCTTTCTTGCTTACCTACTGATGTGCCTTTCGGGAACGTGATCTCAGCAGCTCCCTGACACAGACTGCCCACATCTGCCTCAGCTGCAGTTACAAATCCTAGGCAATGAAAGATAACATGCCTTCACCAGCCCTGCAAAGGAGACACTCAAATTCACAGCACGACAGAGAAGCCCTTAAAGGTTTCCCAGTACCACAATGCAGCCTGCTTAGTTTCTCTGCATGTCAATATCTGCCACTTGGGACCTAACTTCAGGGTTGGTTTTTTTTCCCTTGTGACTCTAACATGTACCAATGCCAGGGAGAAGCTTTTCCTGAGAGCTGGAAGCACCCAGTAGCTGCAGGGCAAGGCGTGGCAGGCACTAGAAGAACTGTCTCTGAGAAACATTGTCTCACTTAGGACATAGCTCTTGGTCTCTCAGCATCCCAGTTTCTTCCTTTGAAAAGCTGAAATAGTCTTTGATCTGCTTCTGAACTGATTTTCCTAAGTCTCCCGAGTTGGTATTTCTGAAACTGGGGAGTGAAGTCCCCTTTTTTTCCTAAGGAAAGGGGCACATCTGGGGTGGATCAAATTCAGTCATCTGGGCTTGGATCAAATTCACTCACAGAAGTACTACCTCAAGTGCTTTGTAAGCTCCTCTAAATTCATTCTCCAGTGCTTTCATGCCCCAACCTCTAAGCAGAAGATCATTCCCTTTCCTCAGAGGGAATCTGGGAAGAAATATCCACAAACTTTTCTGAAGCAAGAAAGTAGGAGAATGTACACTTCATGAAAGATTTAATGACAACCCAAATCTTTTGGGCACCAGGACCATCCCAGCATCACCACTTGACAAGGAAAGCCCTCTGCTATGGACCACAGCCTCCCCCAGAACACAATACGGTAGGATCTGTGGAGACATAATTCACTGACAGTATTCTCTGTGCAAAGGTCCTGCAAAAATATGCCAACATATTTTCTTATATCAAAGGGAGTGCCATGCTGATTAACACAGGCAGAAAAAATCAGCCCCTGCCTTTCTGACACATCTTGAGGCCATTATGTGACGACCAAGTGGTTGAGGCAAGGCAGTTTGATTTTGCCTGGGAGACAGGGGATGAGAGCATCCTACAGGTTTAGGGCATGCATGGGACAGCCAGCACTGTACCCACCAGTGCTCTGTGCACAGCTCAGGGGATGGCTCCACTCTGTTCTGTCCCCCCTTGCTGGGACCAGAGCTGAGACAGGGGAGAAAAATGAGCATCTGGAAGTCCATATGAATAAGCTAATACCGCAGGGCTGTCAGTCATGTGCTAATACCCTTAGCTAAAGAAACATATTGATCCTGATTGCTTGGAATTGCACTTGAAAAGGGCTGGGTGACATTTCCAAGGAGACACAAGCTACTTTCAAGTCAATTAGCGGCATTGGAGGATTCATGCCGAGGGGACACACTCACCTCTGAGGAATGCCAGGAGAGAATGAGAATTGAATTAAGCTTTTTCATACACAGAGAAACAAATCCTTTAATGGCCTGTAACAGCTGACAGGACACCCAGGGTCGCCAAAAGCATGCTGGCAGCAGCTAGGTGAAGAAGTTACCCTGTCATGAAGCTGAGGACTGCATAGCAACTGAATCCTTGCTAAGGGCTCAGGAGGGCATGCAGAGCCACATGGGCTAATCCTCTAGATAAGGGAGAAGATGGAAGCAAAGGTTAAGTTCCATGTCAACAATGCATGTAAAGCTCTTTATTCCTCTACAGGTGCCTGACTTCCCTTAAGGCTCAACAGGAACCCCACAGCCAGCAGCATCTCACATACAACTAAGCAGCAGTGACTCTCATGTAACAGACATTTAGATGAGGTCTTTTGCCTGGTGCACTCCCCAGAAAATTCCCTCCATATGTGGACTCAAAGACTCCTTCAGAGCCTAGGATCCCAAGCAAGTTTGAAACCACCACTGCAAATCCAAAGGCAGAGAAATAAAGGTAACTCTGCAATCCCTCCAATTTTTCTACTTGCAGGTGCTCTGACCCATATTTAGTTTCCATGGCTCCTTTTACATTCCTATAAATAAGAGGCTTGTACCTGAATTCAAGGCTTTCTGGACAGCTTTACAGAGATGATTTCATGCTCTCTCACAGCAACTGCAGTTATTCTGTCTCATAAGCCAAGGAGCACAACACTTCGATCCCTGTGCAGGTGGGTGAGGAGCTCCAGTGAAAAGCCTTTCAATCCATTCAGCAAGATGGAAGTGACCCACCATCTACTGAGCTACCGAGAAGCCTCAGATCTAGACCTGTCCCAGGAGTATTTGAATCCTCCCAAGCATGGCATAAGAAAAAGAACATGGACAGAGAAGCCAGCCCACCTCTTTTCTCCAGCCTCAGCTCTGCAATGAGCTCTTCAAAATCTCAGACACTACGGACTTCCTTGTGATATCATCTCTCAGTCATGAGCCCAAAGCCATCTTCAATATATTGATGACAACTGGAGGCACCAGAAATGCCAGCATGTTCTGAACGCTGCACCAGTCCAGGAAAAAACTGCCCCTTGCTCCCACCTTCCACAGTCAAGTAGTTCAGCCTAAGCCTAAGAGCCAAATCATGCCCTCAGCCCCTTCCTCATCCACCCACCTACACCAAGCACGCTGCAGCAAGAGCTCTAATGAGGATAATCCTTCTGGCAGGAAAGGAAAAACTGCTGCAGGAGCATAAGTTTTACTGGGCATGTAATCACATTTCCTACCTATCCTTGCCATGATGGAAGCATTCCTAGTCCGGCACAAAGAAAGACCCTCTTGGTGTCCTTCTGGATTTCCACCCTCCCCTCTCTTCACCACTGCTACAGTCCTGAACTGAGGAGTAGAGTCGGCTAACTCCAGTCCTAAAGGAAATCAAATGGAAGTTGCTCCTTTCAATTCAGCTGAAGAAAAGAGCCCATGATTGGCTGCAAGCTCTGAGCAGACTAAATGAATTTCCTATTAGCCCTTGCAGAAAGATGGAGACTTGGGAAACGGATTCTCCAATGGGTTCACCATGAAATGTCCATGTGACTTCTTAACTAAGCATTTTCTCATGTCCAGTGACTTCCCTGAGCAGAAAATGGAAGCATAATTCCAACAGATATCCAACAAGTCCTGCAGAGCCAGAGCTTCCACTTGTTTGGTGACAGAGATTACACACACCTCGGACCACAGATATCTATCCAAAGCACAGCCAAAAAGCTTAAACACACTTTCACTAAAACTCCACAGTGCAGGGTGTCAGGCTCATTTTGCAAAGACTGGTAGGTGCCTGGATCTCAGTTAAAGCCGGCAGGCCTCAAAATAGCCTTTTGCAGTATTTCCAGCCTGTAACATAAAGCATGGGTGCTATTACTGAAAGCACCTGAGAAACACAAATGTCTGAGGCTCAGCTTCAACATGACCTTTGTTTCAACACCCACAGTTTCCTCCGTGGATGGAATATGGTTAAAAGCGACACATGACTAACCATTTAATACTAAAGAAATCGACCAGACCCTATTGATGCAGACAGTATGCTTACAGGTAGACAGCAGATGCACAAAAGTGACTTTTCCAAGGCTATATAGCAAAGAACAACAGAGACTTAACCCCAGATCTTCCAAACTCTCCTTTTTTTCCCCAGACCACTGTGCTTTCCTTTCTTCTTGCTATTAAAAGCCAACTGAAGGGATACAGTATGGCTGCATGGACATGCTTAGCACCAGACCTCTAGTGAGGAGCATAACTGAGAGAATCCGCTGCCTTTGCAAGGTGGGAAGAAAGTGAAGGGGAACAGCAGGGTGCTTCTGACTAGATGGAAAGGAAAGCAAAGGGTTTTATTTTTTGCCTTTTCTGTGAAGAGATGTCTACATTTCCCTTATTAACAGCAAGGCTCAGCCCTAGCTAGAGAACAGCAGGAGAGACTACAAAATGGGGTCTTTTCAAAGCACCATTTCTCTATAAATACCAAGCATGAGCTGTTGCCCATGAGAGCAGCCCATTACATTTCTGGGTTGCTCTCACTTAGCCATGCAGGAAGCCAAGCTGGTTGACTTAATGACCCCCTTCTGTGTTTCAAACAAAGCAACATCATCCCCCTAAGGATCCAGAAGGACCTACTAAGGTACTAAGCCAGTGTAAAACATGCAAGGAAGTCAACTTTGTCCCAGGACTTGTGGGGGCAGAAGGGATGGTTCAGCTCACTTCCAGGCCTGAGGGACCACTGACTCATCTGTATGGAGATGCCACCATGTGTGCTGGCTTTTTTTATCACTTTTTAATAAAACCAGAAGTAGTTCCTTCTGCTATAGAGCACCACACGCAGGAGAGACTGACCCAACTCCAGAAAGGAGTCTGCCACAATGCCTATACAGGGATGCGGATGCTGTAGGAAGGGCATGGGGACAGACAGAGGCACCAGAAGTGGACGTGCTTAACTAGACAGATGATGAGCTGCTAGGTTAATGATGGACTCTGTGCTGGGTGGAGAAAGGGGGAATAAGCCAGGGGGAAGCTGGAGGGATGGGAGAGGAGGAGGACCTGCATCACATTTTAAAACTGTTTGCTCTGGCCCTAGTTGCCATTATGAATTTCTTCTACCCTTGGCAAAGAAGATGCAAAACCCAACGTAGTGTAAAATTGGAGGACGACTCACTATCTTTTAGCTGGTGTTTTGTTTGGTTTGTTGGGGTTTTTTTCCCCTAGCCAGCTTCAATTCTCTTCAAACCTGAGCTCATCCTAGCGATCCCCTCAGCAAATCCAACAACACCAGGAGTCCCCATTCCTGCATCAGAAAAGCGCTTAAATACACATACACCCCAAGAGCAGATCTTTCCTCTACCTTCTTCGATCTGGACTTGAGGGCTCAGTTGTGTCTTCTTACATAGAAATTTTTATGGAGGCAGGAGAATTAAGTTTTATTAAAATAAAGGCTGTGATTCTCTCTGTCACATGCTCCCACAACATAGGAGTTCAATGTGACATGTATCACCAGGGGGGCTACCAGTAAAATTGCAGGAACTAGCAACGAAAAGACCTAGGTTCAGGCTAGAGGCAAAGAAAAGACACAACATGACAAGGGGCTGAACATCTTGTATTGCTCTCACATGTGTCCTCAGGTCAGGTGTGGAGCAGAGACAGTGTGGCGAGGCAGCAACGAAACAATGCTGATTATGTTTTCCTTGTCCTATGTATTTCATACTCTAAGGCTGTTACAGCTGCAGCCACGTGTTCTGCAGACAGCTACAGACAGAGAGGATTTTATTCTTGCTAAAGCTTAATCTCTAATCCAAAAACCTATGGATAAAAAACAGTTAGGAAAGCAAGCCATGTGCAGCTTTCACCACCCAAGAACTGGCAGCACAAACGCCTGGGTGCAATAGGACAGAGATAACAATACTGAAGTGGATAAAATCAATTGTTCTGTAAAAGCTTTCTGGGACCATTAGTTAATTAAGCTGCCAGCAGATAAAGGTCTATATAAAAGGCTCTGATCACCTTCAGCACCCAAGATTAAAGAGGATGAGTGGATTTGAGTGCCCACCCCCTGCCTACCTGCAAAACTCAAACCTATTCTTTCTCTGCATGCTCTCTACTTTCACAGAGTAACAAGAGCTAAAAACAAATCCACACTCCTTCACCAAAAGCAAAGACACCGCCAAGCACATGAACACCAGGGATAAGGCAAGCGCAAGCCCACGCCTTGCAAGCTGTCCAGCCTTACTATTTCTTGAAACACAGACATCACTCAGTACAAATAACTTTCAAGAGGTGCAAGGGATACAGTACCCATGATGAGCCACTTCTGGACCCATTCTCCTCTTAGCAGCATCATTTGGGACTTGATGAGCACCTTTTTGCTTTGCCCATCCATACTCAGCCCACCAGCAGTCACATCCCAGCTTTCCTCATGGACGGTGAAGTGGCCTCATTCTCACCCAAGGAAAAATGGACCTACACCATCCATGCTGTGCTCCAGTGGCCTCAGCAGAGTTAAACCCAGGCAGGGTCTTTAAAGAGAGTGCTCCACTCCACAGGGTGAACTGAAAAGGAAAATTGACTTGGAAGCTCAAGAACAGATAGGAACAAAGAGGGACTGTTCTCCAGAGACCTTCAGTAACAAGGCATTCTCATGAAAACCACAGTCTCAGCAAACAGGAAAGTGAAAGACTGCAATTACCTTTTTGAACACACTTGAAGATGCTACAGGACTGAGTGGTGCTCTCCTCAAACCTTTCCTTTCCAAAAGTGATGGCTTCCCAGTGAACCTTTACCCTGCTGGTGACCCACAGAGTCCTTGTCACCACATTCCCAACCTTACGTTTAAATCTCACTCAGGAGCTGAAGCCAGAAGTTACGTGGTTTAAATGCTTCTGCTGAGATGAGTAGTATCATTTTCTCCTGGCTCCCCACGTGAATTACAGCCCCCTCTGGGCAGTGCAGAATTGCTTTTGAAGAGCAGCTAGAAACACTTCAGCACTTTCTGAACAGATAAAAGGAGAGCTGTTGAATCCAGTACATTCTGGGGAAGAGAGAGATTTTGCTTTCCAATGGCTGTTTACAGCATTAGCACAGCCTGGCTAGGATCGCATTAACCACCTTTGTGCTCCAGCAAAAGTTACCATCACCTCCCCACACTCACTTTTGTCATAGGAAAGAAAATTACTCAAACAGCACCTGGTTAGCAAGCAAATCCCAGCAAATTTATACACCCCCTGCTGCCATCCAGGTTTTCTAAGGCTCTGACTCCCAGTGTGCTCCAGTCAGAGCCAGCCTTATTTTCACAGTTGAAGGGCAGAAGCTGGAAAGGCTGTACAGGGGAGCTCCCAGCAGGAAGACATAGGCATGTCCCTGTACTTCTCTGAAAGACAGCAGTGGAATGGGCTCCCAGTACTTCATAGCAGCACAGCAGAGATGCAGAGCAGTGCGCTGGTGGCAGTATGGCCCCCTTAATGCCAGCAGCACCTCAAAACCAGCAATGAAACCATAGGGCTGAGCAGTAGCACTTTACCTCTCCTTCCTCTGCATCTCACTTATCCCAGTTTCACAAGACCTTCCAGCAACAAACAGCTCATTAGTATGTTTCATTGCTTTGTTTAAATGCTTTCTAAACCCATTTAATCTTTAGCATCCACAGTATCCTGTAGCAATGAGTTCCGCAGTTTGCCGGCATGTTGTGGCAAGCAATTTCTCCTTTTGAAGCATCCACAAAGTCATTTCACTGCAGATGCAGAATGAGATGAAAAAGCAGGAGGCAGTCTGGAGAAGAAGAAATAAAACCATCACAGCTTTAGGAAGAAGAACTGGCAAGGAAAGGTTAAATGAACTAAGTTCATCCAGCTTAGGGAAAACAAAAAAGGAAAAAATAAAAGGAGAAGACTAAGGCACAGAGGCATAACAATCTTCCAGTAGCTAGCAGGTTATTAAGACAGCAGTCGATTGTTCTCTGTGTTCAGTGGCAGAAGAAGAAATAATTTAACTTGGAGCAAAGAAAGCTTAAAGTTTAGACATTAAAAAAATCACACCAAGAAAAACCCCAAAACACCCCCACCCCTATCTTTCTCACTGAAACAGATACCAGGGAAGTTGCAGAATTTTTCACTGGAGACATCTATGGAAAGGTTAAACAAACACCTGTGCAGTGAGGAAAGGTGTAATTGATCTTGCCTCAATGCCAATATAGGGAGTAGATTATCTGCAGAGGCTCATTCCAGCCCTCTGCTCTGCGATACCAACAACAAACTTTCAAAATGATTTCTTCATGCATTTTTAATTGCATTTTAATTTTTGCCCTCATATAGCTTGAGACAAGTATAAAAAAAAAAAAAAAGCTGCATCTAATAAATCATAAATTACATGTTTTCCATTTTTCCAGTGTAATAAAAAGATGTAAAAGTTCCAAATCGGAATAGATATATGTTAAGCTATACAGTTGTGCCAATAAATATGTATGGGTGTCGCATCCCCTTTTGCTTTGCCAAAAATAGTACCAAATTATGCCAACCAATGAGAAACTATGTTTCATTAGGAAATGAACTTTAAAATACAAGATTAAAACGTGTTTCTTAAATCAAGATTTCCTGCTTGTTGATTTAAATCATGATTAAAATGGGTGATTTAAATCAACCATCCTGAACAAAGTACGCATCTTTCTCAAGTCTTGAGGGTACTTCTACAGGAAAAGACAGTGGTTCCCTAAAGATAAGTCAGATAATTCTAGTTTCTATTGCTCTGCTCTTTCTCCAGCCAAGGGGTCCTATCATATTCATCTTCTCTTAAGAAAAAAGCAATTTACGTGCCCAAGGCTGACACCCCCTGTCCCTTTCATTACCCCTCTTTGGACCTTGTGCCTGCACAGTTCCCCTGCCCAAGGAGCATCATCAAGACATTTCAAGACGACACAGAATCAATCTCAAACAAACTTCCCTGCGACAATTATAATCAGATCCTCCCTGGATGCAAATAGTGTTTCTGAGCGTGGGCTCCAATCATGGCTCGTGAATAATTACACCAGGATTTCAAAAGCCGCCTTCAAGAACAAGTGGAATGTGGAATCAACATGCCTTCTCACGCGGCTGGAAGTACACAGATACGAAAGGAACTGCCTGCCAGCAAGACACAGTGCAGAGGGCCCCAAAGACCTCATTACAAACAGATACTGGATATTTCATCCCAGAGCTGGGGCTGTGGCTTGTGTCAGGGATGCACTACACCTTCACCAAACCACAGCCACTTTCAGGGCAATCTTGAACATTTCAGCCAGGGGTGGCTGAGCATCTTGTCTAAGGCCTTTTGCCTCCCTGTTCCCATCCCAGCAGTTGTCCTCTTTGCTGCTCAACGGGCAGGGCAGCTTGATATTTATTAGACACAGAGTAGAGTTGTTCTAAGTGAACTTCAGCCTAAGCCTAAAGCAGTCATGAGGTTTAAGGGCTGAGTTCTGGAAATGCCACTGGGAGCTAGAGCCATACCTCATGTGCTTGTGTGGCACACTGCTAAAACCAATCACTGGCTCCAGGAACATACACAGCCAGGTACTTTCATCTGTGGTTCAGCCCCACAAAGTGAAAGAAAAGTCACAAACACAACAGAAGCGCACTGCCAGGCACCACATTCCTCAGCCACGGTCTAGAGCATCAAGGTGGTGTGGCTCCACATTTCTGCAGAAGGTTTTGGTCCATGGATGGGCAGGCCATGTCTCCAAGGTCATGTCACTGGCTTCATGTAGAAGCAGTTCACCTCCAGAGTTCTGAAGAGAATCTCAGACTCCAGAGACCTTGTGATTTTCAGACTATTGCACCAAGAACACCACCAGAGGTGCAAAACCAGAGGTGTTTCAGCATGTTCTTGTCTATCAGAAGTAGGCTGAATGCCAGTTCATTTTCCTGGGCCCATATATACAGAAGGGACTGAGATAGAAAACAATGCCCTAAGTGGACACCTCTGGCCAGGACACCTCCCCTCTTTCTCTTTTCTCCAAATCAAAGATCTACCTGTAGTTCCAGAGGTTCCACAAATGGCTTCCACCATTTTTATTTATGTACTTACCTAACTGATGTGAGCTACAGAGAAACAGAAAGCTAGCAAGGAAGCAGAACTTCAGTTATTGCAAGCCAGAATGACTCTCCAGTCAACACAGGTACAGATCCAGCCTTACCTGACTGACTTCTGTGGGCCATAAGGAATATCCCAGTGGCAGAATCTGCCTCTCAATATATAAGCAGTGGAGGAAGAAACCCTGAACTAACAATAAAAACTTTCCAGCAACAATGCATGAACTGGAGATAACTCAGACCAACAACAACAGCTCTAGGAATCATGATGTTCTCAACCCCAACTAGCCCGACCAGGAAGGAAATGCCTCATGACCATTTTAACTGCCTTGGAGGTGGCAATTTCAGAGAAACAGGAGTAGGAGTAGGAAAAGGCATCAGCAAGGATGGAGGTGGAAAGGAGAAACAAGGACAAATCGAAAGAAATAACCAGAGCTCTACGAGGGAGTAGACAACCCAGAATCAACTTGAAATTTTCTCAGCACATACTGAAATTTCATCAGAAACAAAGCAATTCAACCAAATGACATTTCAGCAGGAACACACCAAAATGAAATCAGGATTTCACCACCCCCACCAAAAATTGACATTTTATCTGGTCAAAAATCAAAGAACTGTCAAGATTTTTATTTTCTTTCCTTCTTTCTTTGTTCTTATTCTTGCCATTAAATGCAACAGAAAGAACGGCACCCAAATAGGATTCACCTGCCTTTCCTTTCCCACCTATTCTAACTTGCCAACACATCCTTTTTTTAAACAAAATATAAAGAGTCTGTGAAATGAAAAGCTAACTTCTGTTAAAAATTGTATTTGCAAAAAGTCAAGGAATCTTTAAATACGAGTACAGAATAAAAAGACTACAAAAATATTACTAAAAACAAGCTTTAAGCTTCCAATCAAGAGAAGTTTCTGTTTGGTACAATGGAACTCTTGGCATTTTCTTCCTCACGTTGACTGCTATCTATCTTGGGTTTTTTTCAGGGTTTTTTGCTGGTTTAACATCTTCCATCTCCATTAAGCTGGACAGCACAACAGGGCACTGGGCAAGTAAGGCTCGGGATTTCCAGCTCTGGCTCAAAAGCCAAAATCTGTCGCAGACGGCTTGGGTAGTACAGCAGAGAGAGGCCAGAGTGAGCTTTAAAAACAAATTCAACACCTTCCACAGGGCATCTCTTTCCATCTGTCATCCCAAGCAATTCTGTTCGCAGCACGAGAGGCAGGCCAACACCTAAGCATGTTTTGCAGATCCTCCTGTGATTTTGCAAACTCACCCCACAAGGAAACCAGCAGTGAGGTACAGCCTAGTTCCCTCTCCTTCTCTGAGCAAGCAAACTGCCTGGCCCCGGATTCTGTCATTAGAGACAGGAGTTGTTAAGAATTCATGCCCGCTGCCAACACTGCATTTTTTGGAGAGGTCCTGCACTCAGGCAGAACTAATGAGCAGGCAAAGCAAGAGAACAGCAGTTAAAGCAGAAAACACGCACACAAATACAGCCAAAATGAGAATGCAGACTTATCTGTAGGTCTTCTCCCCTCCGAGGTACTTCAGCAGCATCGCATAATGAAATGTTTACCCAGGGGAAAGGATGATTGTCATACCTGTTATACGGATGGGGAGGCTGAGGTAGGAAGGATCTAACTACCCAGACATGGAGGGATGTGCTCGAACTGGGGCTGGATTTGAAAGGACGGATCCTGATATATTCATTCAGCCGAGGAGACCACAAGGTGAAGAGAGTACCCTTGCCTGGATGGCTCTGAAGGCTGCAAATTCTCAGCTGCAAAAATAGGCCAGATAATACCCGTCTGAAGGGGATTTACCCTGTCATACTTGCAAAATACTTTGCAGTCATTGGACAAAGGATTTTATCAAAATTCTGTCAGAGGCTGGAGGAGATATTAACTTCTCCCTCTTTCAGCTATTGCAAAAAATATCCTGCTGGTTTCTGGGAGCAGAAGGCAGTGCTTCTTCCTGCATTTCTGTGCCTAACAGCCATCCTGTGGAGCATGTGCTTACCACTAATAAGAACCCTAACTACAATGGAAGAGCAGAGGACTTAATCACATATAGAAATAGGACATGCAGAGAAAGGATTCAAAGAGGAACAGGCTCCCTTTACACCCATAGAGCAGTTTACATAACGAATGATGCTCTTCAATGTATACACTTCCATGTACAGCTTTACTGAATTGTGGCTGCTGGAGAATTGTAACTAAAGTATTTCTCACTCGCATCTGTTTATGTTGTAAGCCATAATGTTACAGCAGCATTTATTCCTTCTTCCCTTTCTCTTCCCCTGCCTGCTTTTTCCCCAAGCATCCAATTTTTTAGGCCTACAACCCTGAAAATGATGAAAGCCTCCCATTGATTTCAATTGGCTTTTGTTTAAGGCCTTGATAGCAGAGAGAAAAATTGAATGATCATTCATTGAATGAGACAGATTTGGCCCAGTTCCCCAGCTGGTGTAAATCAGCATGAGCCCACGGAGCTCAGAGGCTCCCTGCCCTCTGCTGATGACTTACCCCACTTCTGTACACATAAGGAATTTTAATGATGCTGTCTGGTGTTGTCGGCACACGGACACAGCGTGCAGATTTTAATGCTGCTCAACACCTCCACCTCATTCGCTTTCAGGACACCCCGTGCCACTTGGTAGAATACAATGTTTGTACCCCTTCCCTGGGGTACGAGCCTTTCCACTGCCACAAGGTATCCCAGTCTACTGGATCTTTACTTCTAGCAAAAGGTAAGCTCACTGCTAATCCCCATATTCAAATCAGGATGCTCTCGATATGTTATACCAACACTCTGGAGTGTGGTATAGGAATGGTAAGGAACAGGCAACTGTTTATGTATTTATTCTGCCTCCTTGCCTCTCCTTACTCACCAGAGGAAATTAACTCACCTAGGCCAAGAGGAGGCAGCTTGTACTGGCAGCAAGGTAAAAGACACAGGGAGGCTTTACAGCAGCACATGCCTGAGGCAAGGCAAAAGGCATACCAAGCACAACTCCTAAGCCATGCTGCTGCTGGAAATCCCCTGGAATTAAGCTTCCCCTCATGATGCAGGTATTCCTTTTCTCTATAGCTCACCTGTAGGCCTGTCTAACCTGAGCAAGGTGCTCCTGAGAGGAGCAGGAGGAAACCACAAGAGGATATGGTACGCCACATGACTGCCATCTCAAGGTTAGCAGTTGATCTGGGATCTGAATGGGAACGGGGAGACAAGACTGGGACAAAGGTAGTCAAACCTCTGCCAAAATGTGTTTTCCCATGAGTTTTCACATACATGATTAGAAACATACTGCAAAAGACAGTCTGGAAGAGCAAGAACCATTTGTTTACAAGCATCCAGCACTGACCAGCTGGATCTTTCTTCCCCCACAGAAGAGATCAGTATAGTAGTCCAGGAAAGGAAGGGAAAAGCCAAAGCGAAGAAATGATCAAGCTAAAAAGAGGAAAATCTCTGTCTGGCAGGTCTCTTGCTCACCTTGATTAGTTGAGCAGGATATAGACATAAAATTACAATTGCTTCTTCCATTCCCCCTTGCCCCCCCTTTGTGTGGGGAAGATGTTAAAAACGTCAGGCTTGATTTACCCTGACACTCTGACAGACTCACGACAGCTATAAATCCTCCCCACCAAACACAATCTCCTCTACCTGCTGCACGGCTGCAGATGGCAGGGGAGGAGGTAGGGAAACGTGGTCTCCCCCTCTCTCTGTGCACATCAAGGCCAATAACTTCTTGTTTCACCCATCTCAAAAGAGGAGACAGGCAGCTTTTGTTCAGGTTGCTCATGCTTTTGCGTGAGTGTGGTTTAAACAAGGCCATGCGATATCTCTTTCACTTTGCAGCTGTCTCTGCTCATTTTTATTAACGCAAGAATCTGGGTATGTGCTGGAGCACACACGTTCAGCTCAATCTGACCACTGCCAACTGCATTACAGCTCCATTTCACCAGGGTGATTAGCACCAAAAGGAGAAAAAAGTAATATATATAAATGCCTTGTGCAAACTTCCAAGCAAGAGAAGCACAGAAGGCAATAGCTAAAGTGTGTTTTGGATAGAATAGCAATAGAAAGCTCTAGCCAGGAGGCAAGAAAAAGGGGTGGTTAAAAGGAGAAAAAGATCTAATAGGAGAAGCAGATGCAGTGCAGTCTGGGATATAGTTCTGGCATGTCTCCAGAGGCCAAAGCAGCTCCTACAGGATGGAGGTTTTCTTTTAAAAATACTAACGGGCTGATTTGCAGAGCTGCCTGGCTCTCAGGTCTCCCACAGAAACTACTCCTCAAACATCATTAACATGTGTGCACTGCTGAGAAAGCCTTCCAAATATGACCCTGCAGCCACGCTGCCTGACTGTGGGAGCCGATACAAACAGTACCTAAATGAGAAGAAGAGGATCTGCCTTCCCTTGCCCAAGCATCACACGCTGGTGTTTGTTGTGGCACTGTCACATCTCATAGCCGGTATGAGACTCCCATGTTTGGCTTTTACCTCTCAAGGCTACTGCTGGGTTTCAGCCTCACCGGCTTGTGGTGTCTTCCACATCTCTGAGCCCAGACGTTTCTGGTGAGAACCATGATGTAGTCCAGCATCATTATTCTTCTTTTATCATCTGCTCTATGCTTCCTCATCCAGTACACAAGGCCTCACATGGTGGGAGAAGACTGGGGAGATTCATCCCTGAGTAAAGAAAGTGCTGTCAGTCAAACCACAGCAGCTACAGCCTCTGAGCCCCCATTTCAAGACTAGAGGACACAGCAGGCATAAGAACATGGCCATGCCAAGGGGAGGAGGAAGGAAGCAAGTGAGTGATGAGGTATTTATGGCCTTTTTTCTTGCTGCAAATCCTTTCATTATGTTCAGCATGCAGGGATCTGCCTTTGATGACAATTTAGTCCTACTTCACATCTATTCTCCTCTTTTGGACTCCACAGCAGCACGTGGCAATGAAATACCTGCGTTATTATGCTCATCAGAAAAATGGTCTTTCCTTCCTTTTCTTTAAACCTTCAGCTTAATGAGTTCACTAACTAACACTCAGGAGCTGAATCACAAAGGACTGCAAACAAGCACCTGTGTCATCTCTTTTACTCCACTCTGGACTGTATGTGGCTTGATCATATCTCTCTACCAGCTGCCTCTTTACTCAACTGACACATCCCCGCCTGATTAAACTCTTCTTGCGTGGAAGCTCCTCTGTACCTTTATATCTCTTTGAGGTTTCCTATGCCCTTTCCAAGAGAATGTAGTCACGACTCCAATGATGGCAATTTAAGAGACCTTCATTCTCATCCCCCTGGTAACACATCTAATGCCTGGGTTTGACCATCACTGAACATGGGTGAGACATCTAAAACCCGTGCCAATGTTGGCAGAGAGCTGGCCACCATGCAGAGCTGCTGCATCCCCTTGCCATGACTATTCCAGATACTGAAGGAGCAACAAACTTGTTGATGTTGCATTTTCAAGAGGTTCCTGGAAGGACACTTTGCCAAATCACTGGAGGGACCAACAAGACATATTCTGGAGCTTGGCGCTACTTGTATTTACTAGAATAACCACTACCAAGTTTATATCTTATCTACAAAAACAAACCCAGAAACCTCTCCACCCCAAGAGGGAGAAAATAACACTTGCAAAGTACAACACAACAATACTCAGTGACATTGGCATGCTGAGCTCCCTTTCGCAATCTCCTGGTTAAGAAAAATTCCCCTAAAGTGTGCTGCTTTTGTTTATCACACACACACAGCTGGAACTCCTGTGATAGGAAATCCGTTTCTCTGTAGTTATTTATAAACTTTCCTTTCCAATAGTCAGTAGCTTCATAAACTAAAGCAGATCAATACACCTGAAAAGTTAGAGGTAGATCAGAGCGAATTAGATGTCATTGGTGTACATGTCTTTAGAAATAAGAAAAGAAGAGCTGATCAAAATGTGTAGGTCAAAAAGCCTTTTGAGTTTTGGGTGTTTGGTTGTTGTTTTGGGGGGTTTTGGTTTTGGGTTGGTTTGTTTGGGGTATTTTTTTGTTTTGTTTTGTTTTGTTTTGTTTTGTTTTGTTTTGTTTTGTTTTTTTGCAATCAGGTATTTTCCCCATTTCCAAATAAATTTTTCTAGGTATTGGACATAGGGGGTTGAAAAAAATGCAAACAAAAACCCCCAAACTATTTTGTATTTTTTTCTCATCCCGAAATCCAAGGAATTTCCCATTAAAAAATGGCAGAAAACAAACTTACCCCGAGTTTGGGGGATGAGAAGGGAGAAATCTGACATGAGTTGGTTTGTCTCAAGTCTTATTTTCATCAATTTTTCACTCAAATCCAGTCACTGCTTCAGAAAGAAAGTAAAAGAAATAGCACTCTTTCCTCAGCAGAAGCACTGCAGCTTCTCCACAGACACGGTTATTCTTCATGTGCGAAAAACTTGCAGGCTTCAGGCTGCTTAGACAGACCGGAGATCACCCCCAGCCATGGGAATGCAAACACAGCACCAGGGCTTCTCTTCTGTGAAGCCAGAAACCGAGTCCAACTCTCCAAGTTGCCTCTGAGCCACCTCCCCAGGCTGTCTGCAATCTAAATCAAATCACACCTGACTTCAGGCCAAGTTCAGGAAAGTTGATTATCTTTCTCCCCCTATCCGATGGGAGATGGCAGTTTGAAGGCAAAGAGAATGGAGGAGTGAAAAATTAACACAAGCACTTAAGATGTTATGAAACTGCAATATGCATCTCTAGCCTGCCCCTGGTCCTCACTCCCATACATTATTTAACAGAAAAGAAAGCATAAATGAGCCAGAACAATAGCTAGAGGGAGGGAGGGGAATATATATATATATGTATATATATAAATAAAATTCCTTAAACCATGTCCATTAGTTTTGTTTCTTATTTAGGATACTGCATTAATCATGTTAATATTTTACAGCCGGGCTGTACACTTTAGCCATTACTTTAATCAAACCCATCAGCGTACCCAAGAACGCACTACCAGGTGGGAATAGCTGCTACCGCTTGCTGTTAATTACTTTGCATTTTACAGCAATCAGCAGCAGGGGCTGAGATCATAATAAATTCATGACTTATGGGTCCATAAAATCATTACCGTAGGAAAATATGTTTTATCAGGCATTCGTCGGGCTGCTGCTCAGAGAGAGATTTCTTGAAGGAAGTGACACCCATGAAATTAAACCAATCCTTGCAGTCAGCAGAAATGCTAATGTGGGCACAAACAGAGCCGAGGTTTGTGTGGAGCAGAGAGGTGGGGGGAGCAGAGGGAGGAGAAGACAGAAGGACTTTGCCAGCCTGAAGGGAGGGGAGGCAGTGGGGGAAGCCAGCTCCCACCAGGACAGGCAGGACAGAGGGAGGACAGGGCACTGGAGGGAAAGAGAAGAACTGAAAGCAGGATACAGATCAGGCTGCAGGCTGCAGATCAGCACCATCATTACCACAGTATGAACTTGTAGGAACATTGCTCTGTGGGGCATCTCAGCACAGGGACATAAAAGGAGAAGTTACTCTCATGCTCCTATGAGGAAGGAGCCTTTCAGCTAAAGATACACTGATGAGTTGAGGTACAGCAGCTTCAAAAGCCCATATTCCCTTTCTGGTGGCAGTTTTCCAGAAGGGAACACAACACTTTCACTACTAATCACAAAAGCTCTTCACTTAAATGATATGCCTGTGGCTTTGCACATAGGTAACGACAGCTTGGCCTGAACTTCCTTATCCCCAAATAGTGTTATCTGAATCCAGAAGCTTTAATTCATTCACCTAAAGGCCCACACAGATTACATGGGACATTACAGATGTGATCAGTGCATGACCTTTTCTGCACTGAGCATGGCAATGCCATCACAGTAAAATCAAGAGCGACAGTGAAATCAAGCAGTGTCAAATTGACATAAAGCAGCAATAAAGAAGCCTCAGGATTTAAGAAGCATGAAAGGAGCCTAAATGAACTTGCTGAATATTTTCTGAGTCTCTTCTGCACTCACATAAAATCCCATGGCACTTCCAGAGTCATTAGCCCTGCCAGTTCCTAAAAAACAAACAATACGTTCACTTTTATATTTTTTTTCTAATTTTGTTTTCAATCTAAGACAAACTGAGTTTTCTTTGGCAAGAAGCCACCAGCTCTTTAGAGCTCTTGTGTTTCTTGGCCTGTGAAAATGAAAAAGTGAAATGCCAACTAGAAAATTCCCCCAAAGTGTTAAATTGGCCAAGCCCTTGTTTTTTACTGTTTGTTTCACTTTGAAAATACTATGGAAGCTCAGTCATAGCTGGTTTGTTTGGTTTATTTGCCTCTTCCAATTACACTGTGCAAACAAGGAACATTATTTAGTGTTATTTAAGCATGAAATTATAACAGATAATTTTAAATATCAAAGTCCTAAAAATAAATCTTTCTATCAAGGCACAGCAGGTCTAGATCTACTAGTTTGTTAACATGAACTGCGGTGGGCAGATGGCAGATAAACCACAGTGGAGAGCTTGCTGCGTACAAGATTTGTTGCTTTCCTTTCCGGGGATCACGAAAACCTGGGCAGCTCAGCTCTAGAACCACACTGCTGGGGCTTGTATCAGAAAAGACATGGGAGCAGACAAGCGCTATGGCTGGAGCACGCCTGATGTCCCCAGAACGCAGAGTGCCCTGGGCTCTTCAACTTCTATGTAGCTCAGAGGAGTCGACTGACATCCCCAGGGGAGGTCTCCTTGGGTCTCACCTCTGTGATATGTGGTCTGTAAAGAGGGATTTTGATATTCCTTCAGAAGTGACAGCCCAAGAGGTTTTCCTACAAGTATGTGTGCAGCCCCCAACACAGCCCTCTGTGGCACCTACACCCCGTCCCAGAGAATGGGTCCCAACACCCTTACAGTTAAACAAGAACTCTTCACCAGACCATATCACGGTTCCCTCTCCAGGCACTGTACCTGGATTTCTTTCCCTTCAAATCTAGGAAGACATGGGACAACACAGAGAGAGATCAACCTAAGCCAGCTAAAGGAAGGCACGGACTTACACCATCAGGGATGCTCCCAGGCCTAGTTTAAACTCATCAGAGATTTCATACTACAGGCAAATGAGCAGCACCGTGCACAAATAACAGGCCCTAGACTACACTAGCCTGATGCCAGCCTTCATCTGGCTTCCACCTACCTTGTACATCAGAATGTCCTTAGCATCACATCTGGGGCCTCAGTGCAAGCCCCAGGGCTCAGGTTGCAGAAATGCTTATGCCAAAACTTTCTGTGCAGCCCCAGCAACCACACAAGACAACCACAACCACATTCCACAGCCCCATATGTGAACTCCCCACAGGCTTCAGTAGAGCTGCCCAGCCCCTTCCCTTCCTTCTGGACCAGTGGTAGTCAGAGGTGACGTACAAACTCTTGTGTAGAACAAACTGTGGGTAAGAACAGGTTGTGGTGGAGCTCTGCTGTCCCCAGACACACTGCTTTTGCTTTGCAAGCTGTCTTTACCTTAAGAAACCCCAATCACTCTAATCCCTGGGAGAAAACTGCTCCAACCACAGCCCAGACAGCTGCTCAATGCTCAGCATCACTGGCCTGGCTTCAGATCTGGCTGAGAGGAAGCAAGGAGGAACCAAGACCTAGAGCCAGATGCTCCATCAGCCCCTCAGGAGCTCCTAACCCCCTGAGGACAAGCAAGCCACAGCCTCTGTGCAGTAAGCTATTTTTCTTTGGGTTTGGCACCTCTAGTTTACCCCTTCTCTATCTCCCCAAAAGACAGCAATAATCCAGGCCACACTTCAAGATGTCTCTGTATCAGCCCTCCCCAAGATTCAGAAGGGCAACAAAGCACAATGTGCTGTAACAGTCTTCTAATACCTAAAAGGGGCCTACAAGAAATCTGGAGATTTCTCTCTACAAGAGATCAGGAGAGGGACTTTTTACAAGGGCAGGTACTGATAAGACAAAGGGCAATGGCTTTAAACTGACAGAGGGGAGATTTAGATTAGACATTAGGAAGAAATTTTTCACTGTGAGGGTGGTGAAGCGCTGGCAGAGGTTGCCCAGAGAAGCTGTGGCTGCCCTCTCCCTGGAAGTGTTCAAGGTCAGGTTGGATGGGGCTTGGAGCAACCTGGTCTAGTGGAAGGTATCCCTGCCCATGGCAGGGGGGTTGGAACTGGATGAGCTTTGAGGCTCCTTCTAACCCAAACCGTTCTATGAATCATGAAACGTTTGCCAAAAAGAACCACCACGCCCCAGGCAAGCCTACCTCCACCCTCAAGCAATCAGGCCAAAGTATCTGGACTACACTTCCCTGTGTGGCACAGGGCTGGACCCTCATCTTTTTGCTACCCTGTAGCAGGTTCCAAGTTGGCTGTTACTATTGAGGCCATAAGTAACCTCATCTGACAGGTACAGCAGCCTGGAGATTTCCCTGTTATGGTGCTGCCCGGCTATAAATATCCTTTTCCTCTTCAGGGAAAGTGTGTCTGACCTGAAGTGTATGAAGCTTCCTGACAGGCTGGAAAAAGGGAATAGAAGAGGTTTAAATGTCACCTAAAACAATCTTAATTTTCTTTTCTAAATTTGCAAAGCTCCCCCAGTTACTGGAATGAGGCATTGCCTATTTGAAGTTCAGCCTGAAAATCCTTTTGCAAAATATTTGCTGAAACACAATAATGTTGGAATCGGAGGGGATTAAAACTGCTTCTGTCCGTGCCCCATCCCATTGAAGCCCCTCCTTAAGAGGGTTTCTGTAGAGGCAGTGACTTGGGTCCCTATGTCTTGAAGGCGCAACACAAAATAGAAAGAAATAAAAACATAAAGCTCCTAACATCGCTATTATTGAAATGCCTCATTTGACATTTTGACTGTTTCAATTAGCTAACAAGGAACGCTTCACTTAATCCGCCCTCAGATACTGAAAGAAACTCAGTCTTTCCCTTCCCCCATCCCAGATCCCTCCTGGCAGCTACTTCCCAGCCTCTGGAGAAATCCCAGTCCGGGTGACAGCTCCTGTCCCAGGGGGGAGCCATCAAGACAGAGCCTACCCAGCCCAATGCCAGCTGACATTAAGGAGCATTCTTCCCCCAAACTGCATGCGCCTTCAAACACAGCACCAGACATTCTGCAGAGAAAGCAAAAGGGCACCCCAAAAAATACCAGCTAGTGCTTTTTCTTACCATTTCAGGAAACACAGCAGTAACATGGTGCTGGTTTAGACCAAAGAGATGGGGTGTCTCCCTCATTAGAATTAATCAACTAGGATCCCTTGCTGTTTCGAACTGCAAAAAGCTGAAAAACTACCCACAATGATTTGGTACCCACAAGGAAGGATGAAACACTTCAGAAACATTCCCCGCTTCCTGCACACAGTCCTGGGCTAATTCGACTGGGTTCATTTTATTTCTCCAAGATTTACCTGCCGCTATAATTTTACACCAAGGAAGCTGAAGTGCTGGAAGCATTCCTGTTGGCACGTGTAATGGCCAGAGCTTTCCTCCACAAAGCATTTTACAACCTTTAAACACACACACATAAGCTCTCCATCCCACGGGTGAGCTGCTGCGTGCTGCTGGCTGCAAGGGGGACTCGTGGCCATTACAGAGGAGACACTACACACTCCATAAAGTCAGGGTGATCGCCTTCAGCTGGGGGAGCTCCTGGGAAGATTGATTACCCTATGAGGAGCACTTCACTTGCCTTGGGCAGAAAGGCAATTCACCAGCTCTTCTGTGGCCTGACTTTCACAAGACAGCTCTCCAGGCACCACCAAGAGTATTTTCTCTCACATTTTGGGAGGGGAGGGGGAAGGTGGAAGGAAGGGATGACACACGCAAAGCTACACATATGTTTAATATCCACAGGACAACACCTCACCCCCAAAAATGGGGTCTTGGAGGTGGTAGGCTCTTACAGACCTCAATCAGGAAATCTTGTCCACAGTTTGTACCTGTCTGTGGGGATCAAGAAACCGAGAACAAGAACTGGATTTAAGAGTGGAGAACTACCAAGGACTCCATCTGCTCTGACTACAAGGACTTTCATGTCCAAACTGGCAAGCCTGGAATCTAGCAGACTGGAGTGGGAGCTGCCTGACAGACAGCAAAGCAAGGTAGAGGCAAGGTATCAAGAGTTAGTAAAAGTCCTTTTTTGGCCTAAGACCCAGGCTTCTCCCCTTTTCCCATAAAGAAGGCTTATCACAAGTGAATGAGACAAATCCTGCCCATTTTATGCCAACCATGACCTCAACCTGCTTGTCCCATCCCAACCAAGGGCAATACTCTCCATCAGAGGAGACTGAAATTGTGCCCATTTGGAATAGCCTTTTCCATTGCTACTTTAATAACTCCCACAACCTTTGCTTATCATAAGTATGTTAGCAAGAGATATAATTTCCTCTGTGCATGAGGAAAAAGTAAAACAAATACAAGTGTTTCTGAGCTCACCTTTCTCAGTACAGCCCGCCTTCCCTTTGCACGGAAACCAGCCACTTCCTAAGAGCTGTGTCAGATGCCCTCAGCTCCTAAATACAAAGTTAGTTTCCATCACATGGCTCTTCTCAGCAAAAGGCTTCTGTCATAGTTCAGGAAAGCATTTGCGTGCCAAGCAGCACTTAACCGAGTGCAAGTCTGTGTTCCAGCAGAAAAAGTAGCTTATAGAGATGCAAGAAGGCTTTGTGGGAAACTAGCCCTAATTCTCTTCTAAAATATCCTGGCTATCTTTGAGCTCCTAGACCAACAAAAGGTATACAGACCACCATAAATCACACTAGCAAGAAACCGTATGTCCCTGAGTCCAGCCTCTGAAGCAGTGAGAGAGTTGCACCATGATCACTCCTGCCCAGCTTCATTTTAAACCAGGCCCAGTGCTTTCCTGCTCTATGGCCAATGAAAGGGATCAGCAGCTTTCAGCTCTAACATGCAGGAGCCTCCTGCTTGTCACCAGCCTCCCAAGTTCATGGACAGCCCATAACTAGCTGTCTTTGTGTCAAGATTGCTTAAATAGTTTTTCTCCCTAGTAACTACTTCTCTTTCAATATACACACACAGCATACCACATCTGAGCCTTGATCTTGCGAAGCCAAACTCCAAGCATGATGAGATCTTCACACACCCTCTGTAGACTCCTTTATACCTGCTCCCATCTGACTTCAAAGGTCTTCAGAGAGGGCGGCCAGAGCAACCCCATTATTCCTGATGTGGTCCCATCAACCTAGCTGACAGCAGTGCTAACACTTCCCTCAGCCCACCAGGAACATCTCACTGGGCTTCCTCCAGTCCCTGTTACTTCAGCCTTGGCTGCATCTCGTCATTTTGATACCTCAGATTCTTTGGAGAAAACACTTACCAGGAAGTTATGAGGGTCCCAGCAGAGACTGAGACTCGACTCTGTCCTCTGGCTTCACTGGTCAGGCAAAGAGAAGAAACACATGCTGGAGACCTAGGCAGGATAACCAAATCCTCTTCAGGGACTGGGGGAAAGTGGCCCTGCAAAAAACAAAACAAAAACAACCCCCCCCCCCAAAAAAAAAACAACTAAATTTCCTATATCACCCCTGAAACAGATTATCCCTCCAAGGCAGATCTCATTCCTTCTGCATGGTGACACTCAGGCACCCTAACCTGCATGACAAGAAAGCCCCAGGCATCCGGGGCATGAATTTCCCTCACCCCTTCCCCAGCATAGGCAGTATAGAATCTGTTTAGACAGGGCTGGCTCACCCTAGCTTTGCTCCTTTGCTTCCCAACCACAGAAAGGCAGGGAGGAGAGCTGGAAAAGTCCTTCATTCCTGGGAAGGGCAGCTGAAGTCCCAGCAGCTCAGCCCAGCACCTGAGAGCTACCTTATCCACAAATAGAGCTGTCCCTTCATGAAAAAAGCATCCCTGTGGCTGCAGAAGGGACCTGGCAACAACTTCTCCCTCCCAGACAATTGCCCAGATGATCCAGAGGCACGAAGTACCTGAAGCATCCCAACCAGAGGCACCTCTATTAATCACAGCGCTCCACAGTTAAAGTTATTTAATTCAGAGGTGAAAGAAGCTGCTCAGCTGTTTATGTCCAAGGGTTAAACTTGCCCCAGTCGCACACTAAACACATTTTTTACAATCTGGCAGTGATCCTTGCCTATTAAGCATCTCTGGCTTCAGAGAAGAGGTATTGATTTATTTCACTTTTATGGCTGGAGGTATTTACTCCTATTTGCTTTCTCACTTCTTCACCCCAGACGGGGTGGAGGAATGAAGAGGAGAAAGAACAAAATTATAAGGCTGGTAGAGCCAAGAGGTGATGACTCCTGATTTTCTGATGGAGGGCATAAAGGCTGGGATGAGGGAGGTGAGGACCAGCTCCTGGGCTACACCAGCCTTTGTCACAGCTTTTATTTTTATGATGAAAAAAGGCAAACATGTGGCTGGAAGAAAAGGAAATCACATCAAACTTCAGAGGGAAGGCTCCTATCGAAGTTGTGTCCCCATAGGGTGCTTTGTGAAGTTAGAGCTTGATTGATTTGTACCAGCTAAGGACCTCAGCAAATATCTCCTGTGGGAAGAATGTCAATGCTTTCCCATATCTTAAAGCCAATCAGGAAAGGAAGATAAAACCATACTGCTTCGAGAGACGAGTGTAGACTAACAACCCTGATTTTAACCCATTCCCCATACTGCTGCAGACAACCACTTCCAGACAAGGCTCCTAGACAGGGTCCCCACTCCAGTTTCTAATGTCATTTTTCGACCTCCTCTTGCTATAACTGATGTTGGAAGGTGGCTGGCTTTGTTCTGGGGGCCAACACAAATGCATCTGCACCCTTCCAGATGTTTCCTTGCACACAGGTGACGTGTTATGAGATGCCTAGGGATGTGACGAAAGCAACAGGAGGACAGTTCAGACCTCTCCAAGGCAGCAGATGATCTGGCTCATTGTATTACCCCCATCTCACATGCCCGGATTGTTCTGCCTCCTAGGTGGGAGTCTGCTTCTCAGAAATGCCAAAACTTCACTCACAAAAACCAGAGAAAAACAAACAAAGAAAAAACCTCAATCAAACAAAGAAACCCACCAATAACAACCACCAAAAAAAAAACCAAAACCAACCAACAACAAATCCCAAATGTTCATTTTCAGCAGCATCCAACATCAATGCATAAGCCTTAAGCTCTGCCACAGAAACTTCTCATAACACAGGACCAGACAGAGCATCCTGCTCTCCTGTGACTGCCTGGACTATTTTGGTAGCAGGTGACTTTGGGGTGAGGATGCCTTCCACTCCTATGTGCGTGCAATGCAAATGCAACACAAGCCTGTAGCCTGTAGGCACAACATTAGGATTTCTGGAAACACAGTTCATGTCACAGTTCCAGAACTCCCTCAGCACAGGACATGGGGACAGAAAATGAAAAAGGGCCTAGCTGAAGCATTGAAAGTTCAGAGAAGAGAGGGAAGCAAGTGCCAGGGACTCTGGGGATAAGAGCAGGGGCACCTGGAATAAGAGACATGGAGCAGGTCTTGTTGCAGCAGGGATAGATGGAGGGGGTTTGAGGGAGGTGGGAGATGCGTTTTGGAAGTGAGACTGGTTGAGGACTTGGGACTCTGTACAGAGCAGTAACAGCCCTGGAGTACAAAGCACCCCAAGTCAGGGCCTGTGGTCAGAGATTGAAAAAGAACCCCAAAACAGTAAGGATTTATGGGCAAAGTTAGGAGCCACTCACAGATCCCTTCTGTGCACTCAACTAAACCTGCAAAATCCAGGGTCTCCAATCAGCCTCAAGGTCCCAAAGATTGGAAATTCCCCTCCCCACCAGATGCCTTATGAATCCTCCAACAATTTAGCCTAGTCTGGGGAAACCGGAGGAAGGAGAACTTGAGCTCCCACCCTACTCACTTGCTTGCCATTCCTCCCGCTTCAAAGAGAAGCCCACATTTCCATTCATCAAACATGACATGCAAATGCAAGAACAAAAGGAAAAAGTGGGCAGGCAGGCAGGCTGGTGGCAGATAGCATGGGAGCTGCCACTAAGCCCAGCTGGTTCACGCTTCATTAGCATCCTCTCACCAAGCTGCGAGCACAGCCTTTCAGTCTGGCTACACAGACAAGAGAGGGAGGAAGGGAAGGAGGCACATTTTCCATCTGCAGCCCATCTTCCCCCTTCTAAAACCCAGCTAACCCCCACTGAGGCTTCCCTGGGCTCAAAGGTGCACTCTTGTGCTCCAGCATCTCCCACACTAGTTAAATATACCTTCAGGCAAACATCAAGAGTGAGCCCAGTTTGAAATTTACTGTGTTGTCAAGATGACAAGTAGTCTGCCATGCTGTTAGTCCCTGCTGCCCTTCTTGTGTCTGTTCCACTCCCCTTCTGCTCATTAGAAGCTATGTTGATAAACCAAGGAAAGGGAGGGTTTGGGGGGACTTTTTTAATCATTTGAATGTTTTCTTAGCTTCAAAACATCAACAGCTGTGAGACTAAAAGCAGAAGAATGATGGTCTCCCTCTGATATAAATGGAGATTCAGTCCACTGCATGGTGGGTCGGTAGACAAAGAAGAGCCCCAGTGTGCTGCAGTCATGCAGCAGTAAGCAGGAACCCAGCCTGGAGGTCTCAGTCCCCTGGCTGCTGCCAGCTCACCCCAACCTGGCAACCCTGCCAAAAGAGCTGGGGAGCCAGTCAGCAGTCCCCCCTGCCCCAGCTCTCTCCATTCTCACCTCCTGTATGGCCTTCAAAGCACCCTGCTTCTGCCCTCTACATTATAGCCTTCACAGCCAACCCAAACTTGGGTTTACATGAGGCTAGAGCCAAGGATGGACCCAGAGTCTAGACAACACTCACAAGCACCAACAGCACACAGCAAAAAGTGCTAACAAAGGAGCTTGTGAGTCAGGCAGGAGCACAGGCTAAGAGTAAGACATCTGAAAGTCTAAAACACAGACCAGCAGCTCAGTCATGACTGATCCCAGTACAGTACTGCAGTGAGCCACGGGACAATTTGCCTTGTGGTCTTCAGTGCTTCCCCTTTACCTTCAGTTAAGACTGTCTGGCACATTCCTCCCCACATGACCCTGACAAACCTCAGGGCGAGGGAACCAGACCCTTAACCTTTCCTCCAGCAATGGTATGGGATCTCCCTTGCATGGAGAGGCACTAAGGGTTGACTCGTCTCTCTGCAGGACAGACAAGAGAAGATCAGCAATCTAGCACATGGCTTTCCCTTTTCTGGACTGCTTCTCAGTCCTTGTACCACTGTGTCCTTTGGTTTCTGCTCCTTTAAGCTTATCAGCTAAGGATGGAGTTAACTGGCTTTGAAAATGACAAACCACACTCCCCTTGAAAACAAGCTGGACCTTCCTACAGGCCTTTCCTATTGCATCCTTCTGCTTGGGTTCCTCACAGCAGTAAAATAACTCTTTTACCCTGTTAGATGTGCTGGAAAGCATCTTGACTAGCAGCCCAAGCCCCTGGAAGAGCTTGCTTTAAGTCTTGGCCAAGCCACTGAATCGAAACAGCTTGAGTGGGGAAATGAATTAAGCATTCTCCTCTTTGCCTTCAAGCAAAGGCCTAGGAGTGAGGAACAGAGGCCATCTGAAACAGAAGGGATCCCACAGGACTGTCAGATACTTCTCTTGCCACAATTTACTATTCCCATCAAGCCATACTCCAGAGTTAAAGTTCTTAGTTTTCACTTATACCCTGGCTTCCTCAGAAAAAGAGGTTCATACAACCATTCAATATGCCTGCCAACTGTTTCCTCAGCACATGCTACCCAGCAATTCTGGGACCAGCTGATGAAGACAGAGGTATTGCAACAAGGAGGACAAGTGGTCAGATGAGAGATTCTGCATCTTCTCAGAGCAATCTTTGCCAGCCAAAATGGTGGAGACAGATCTCCACTGACTTCAGTGGCTCTCACAGCATCTCCAAGCAGCAGCAAGTCCTGCAGCTGGGGCTGAATGGCCAGGAGAGTCTGCCTACCTTGCCTGGGCTCTTCCTGCATGGTCAATCCACTCTCCAGGATTGGCTCCCTTTCATTCCATGAGCACACACAGCACCTGGCACAACAGGTCCCTAGTCTGAGCAGGGGCTTCTTGGTACCACTGACATAAATAACCATGATTAGCTCCTCTAAATGAGCATTCCCATCTTCTAATAAACATCGTAAAAAAGGAAAAATGAGACTTAATTCACTTTTATTGTCACAACTGACATGTTGCAAGATCTTAATTGGACTGAAAAGAGTTTCTAGTAAGAAGATGCTGTTTAACTAACTCATTAGCAGCTGCTTGACAGAAGAAAGATGCTCCAGTTTTAGGAGGTGAAAAGGAAAGACAGATCCCATCACCCCATGCCCACCTGCCCATGCCCCACAGTGCATCCCCCTGATAGTCCCAGGAAGGGACCCATATTGAAGAGTATCTTTAATTCAGGCACAGAGCAGACAGTGTAGCACACACTAATCCAAACATCTGCCATGTGTTCTCTTTCACCAATCTACATCAGTCAATAGTGACCCCAAAAAGGGAGCTGCAGGCAGCTACACTCAAATTGAAAATATTTGAATTCTTCTCTATTCCCATTCTGATGCACTACCCACAGGATATTCAAAGGTCCCTGAACAACAAGGGCTCTTTGCAGGCTATGCTTCAACCTCTTTACCAGCACCATTTCCACACTTGGGTCCTCATAAGGTCTTAGGAAGGAAGGCAAAGAGTGTAGCTCCTCACTTTTCTGCCAGAAAGCAGAGGGACAGCTTTGCATCATGTATGAAAAATAAATAAATCAATCCAGGGACTAAATTAGATAAAACATCACCTCAACGAGGCAAATTTTCCAGTAAATTCTAAAACCCAGGGGCTGGAACAGAAGACACTGAGTAGTTGTCACAGCCACCCCAGCATCAGCAGCAACCAAGCATCTCGGACTCGGACAGACAGACAGCTCTGTGCCAGTTGCTCCACGCAGCATATCTGGAGCAGCGCCTGGCTGGTTTACTCGAGCTCTCTGTCCCAATGCAGATAAATTTAGTTTTCTGCTCTCACTGCCTGGGGAAGAGTAGGGAGGGGGAGCTGACATCTTTCAAATGAGACCTTAAAAATAAGCTGTCTGCATGTCTGGACATTGAATTCCAAGCAGAGCTTTATCTGGATAAAAGAGCTCGCTCCAGCACCATAACCAGGTTGTACCCTAACCAGACTGCTAACCCAGCCAAAACCAGCTGCACTTTAGCAGCATAACAATCATGACTAGCATTTCTTCTTGTGCCCGGGATGCTGCAGGGGTGCCACCACACCATATGCTGCATACACATGCAGCAACAGTCCCTGCTCTTCAATTTGTAAGGTCTTCACAGGGATCTGGAGGACAAGGGCCCAGAACAGAGCCAGGAATAAAAGTCCAGATCACGCATCTTCTGTGAGCCATTTCAGTCACTAGCCCAGCTTTGCTTCCAATGAGACACTTGCTTTCCCTGCGGCTGAAAGCTGCTCTGTAAAGGCAAGTAAGCATTTGATAAAGAAAATAACAGGATGAATAAAACCATGTGTTTGTACAAGAAAGCTTTTGCTCTGATCTTTAGTGCTGCAGTATGTTTTGACCTACAATTGCAAGACTCAGCTACATCTTCCCTCCCTCCAAATGTGACAGAAGGCAAAAAGGAAGCTGCGGCTGATGCTGCAGAGCCTTGTGCTGGGATTCCAGCTGACAAACAGCATCAGCAGAGCTGCCCACACATACATGGATTAAAACCCATACCCTCTGCTCTCCTGTCACCTGCAGGAGGAAGTGCATACATACATATATACATACATTTGGGCTTGATTCTCCACTCAAACACTTGGTGAAATACCAGCACCCTCCAACAGGTTTGTATACAAGAAGAAATACACCCACGAGATATATTTCCTAATGAAGGCTGACATTTACCAGCTACCATAGATCCTACATTACCAAGAATAAAACTTACAGGCAGAACTATCTCTGCTTGGACAGGGCTGTTTCTGGGAGCGAGTCGGCAGGGTGGAGGTGGGTGTAGACTCCAAACAGTCTCAGTAGTGATGGCATGCAGAAAATGCAGGGACTGCACAGCCACCCAACATGCATGAGGAGCTGAGGCTGGGTTTGCAAGTGGCATCTGCTCTTGTCCAGGATCCAAGGGGAGGATCATTGACTTTAAGTGGCCTCCTTAATCCAGCCTCTCCAGGCTGTCTGGCTACTACACAACCCTGTTGACTTATCAGCTCTGTGTTGATACAGAGAGAAGAGGGCCACTTACTACCATTATCAGAGGCTCACAGAGCAATGAAGACCCCAAAAAGCACAATCAAACTGCTGGCATCTCACCCAGGACAGGATTTCAACTCAGAGGTTTATTACAGAGAGTTTTTCCACCAGCTCCTCTTCAGCATGGGCAAGCTTTGATCCACACACAGACTAAGTGCATTTTACAATAGACTCCAAACCCTTGCTGGACATGCCTCATCTGATTTACTATTACTGCCAAGAAAGGTGGATTTATTCCCAAATTTAGCAGCTGCCAAATCAACGTGAGAGTGTTCACATGGGGATTTGCCACAAGCTTTTGTTAAGCCAGGGCAAGACTTGCACACTGAACAGCCCTTTCCTTGAGAGGCATCCAACCCACAGCAAGCAGTGGCCTCACTCTGTCATGAGTTGCTCATAAGGTATCTCACTCCTGACTAAATCCAGTGTCAATCCGTTTGAAGCTGGTCACCCATATTTCATAGATGACACAGTGACAGAAGACAAGCAGCAGACAAGGAAAAGAGGTCAGTGCTCCAAATTGTTCTTTTAAACTTCAACCCTAGCTTGGCATGCAGAGTGCATGGCAATGGGTTTATTTTTCAGTGAACAACTTTCCTTCTTCCAATCAACTCTGAGGCAATAAGAGGTGGGTTTCAACATGGCGTAAATCTGCCAGGAGCATATCAAGGTTTCTGAATAACAAGGGCACAGACAATTGTCCAGTGGAAAAGAAAAAAAAGGTCAGAACAGTAACTCTTGCAGTATTTGTTCCACAAACAGAGAAGGTTTACACAGCTTTTTCTGGGCGATTATTGGGCAGGAATTAAATCTCAACAGAAACTCATCTTCTTCTCCTGCTTTGCAGCTGAATCTCTTTGCCTCACAC
>JBCJKH010060846.1:42642-53913 GCA_039877255.1 Loriculus beryllinus
CAACAGTAATGGTGTTTCTCAGGGACAGTCAAGGTATGACTGGCATATCAAAGAGGGGACATTAGCACAGGGTGCAATCTCAAATACTAAACAAGACTTCCAGAAACTAGGCTGGAACCAGACTGTTCCTTCTTTGTGTCTTCAGTCAACAATTCTCTCCTGCTGCTCTCTCCATCAGTAAAGGAGGCTGTAGTCTTCCACACCTCTACAGACTGCAGCCAGTGCAAGGTGACACGGGTGCTGGTCCCTGCAAAGCTGTTTGCCAGCATTTCAAGGTGAACCTGATGACAGAGTTGCTTTCTGAAGTGTTAACAACATGCTTCAGTCCAGCTTTTCACCTCAAGCAACACACAGCACCAAGTGCAGCTTGCCAAAAGCAAAAATCATATGCAGGATGTAAAGCATTGCCGCTGGGAACTCTGCATCCAAAGAACACTGGAAATATCCCCTCCAATACTGACAGAATTTGAATCTCTCCCCTGCTGAGACAGTCTCAGTTTGTTCAATGGGCATATTTCATGCCTCACCTGTGGAGCAACTATTTCCTGGAGGAACCGTGGAGAAGTTTGAGCCCAGCACAAAGCCAAACCTGGATTCTTGCTTTTCACCACTTCTCCCCCACTGAGGCATGTTAGGAGCAAGATTCAGAGACCAGCAGTAGTGTGTCTGAGCCACAAGACAGCAACTCTAAGCTGGAAGGAACAATACAGCCCTCTTCAGGAACCCGTCCTGCTTATTCTTTTCACAGCACAATTGGAGGCTAAACCCACACTCCAGTAAGAGTGCTGTGGATGAGTCATCTTCGCTGCTGTCAGCTGGAATGATAAGGATGAAATTGCATCGCTTATCAGCAATGAGCCAGCAGGGAGGTAGCTGCAGAATGCATGAGGCTTGCATTAGGAAACAGACCAAAACAGGGACATTCTCAAAAGCCCCAACCTTTTGTCCAATTCTGACACAAGCTCAGCATTCCTTCAAAGCCTAAACCCAAGTTAAATGTTTGCTTGCAGAGACAGCAAGTGCCTTTTGCACCTGCCCATGGAGGACAAAACTTCAGGGGGGGCTCGATGACAATTTTAGTACCAAACTGTGCTGTTTCCAAGCTGGGAGTCCTGCAGGGTCAGTGGACATGGACTCACAGATCATTATGGCTCTGACTAATCACACACAGCTCTTGGCTGGCAGCCTGGTTAAAGGATTACTCCAATGGAAAACTGATCCCAATTTAAAGCAAAGCCCACATTTTACAGCTTCATATTGTAGCTGTTAGGCTCTACCTTATGTGCCTTCTTTTTGACATAGCTGTTTCCTCTCCCTCTTTCTACAAACCAGAAAGAAGCAGGACCACTGGCAGGACCTCATTATTGACAGGTCTAAGAACGCAACTTCCAGCTGGCTAACCAGTCTGATACATTGAATAGCTGAGCAACTAAAACCACTGTTACTCAGAGCAGAATATCAGTCCTTTGGAAGGTCTCCCTAAGCCAGCCTCTGTTAGTCTTGATTAATACTAACAGCTAGTAACACCAATATCAATACCTTTCCACTTGCACACTCCCACTCAAGCTACAAGAATGGAAAGCCCATAGCAGAGAAAAAGACACCTAACATATTGGAGAAGACATTTCAAGAGCACCTCAAAAAGCAGAATCTGACGTAGCCCTTGGCCTGGAATACAGGTGCCCATGTTCCTGTGGCATGTTTAACCCTGAAAAGTCATGACTCACCACCATTTTCCTCCTGTAATTGGAAACATAACAAGCAGTGCAATATCAGCAGTTGGAGTGCATATGGAGTGCATATGCAAAAGATTGCCTCTTACCCAAACATACATAATTTTGTCTGACAGCTATAATGGACATCTGAGCCTTTACTCTCCATGGGAGATTCAGCCAGAGATCACCTCCGCAGGATCAGCTATCTGACTGGAATATAAAGGCAGCTGTTGGCATTGAGACTGGTGCATCAGGGATTGAGAGATGAACAAGGCCTTCTCAGATGGCTCAGCGAAGCAGATAAAGGAGCTGTATGTTTATTTGATGATTTAATCAATAAGATAATTCTGTTAATTCAGTAGTCTGATACAAAGCCACTTCCTTTATGTTTGATTTAACTGCATTTCAGAATTTTCATGGCTTAGTTGACCAAATACATAAAATAGCATATTTGTGCTAATTAATCACATGTTCCTTAACTATGAATTGCAAGAAGCCCACAGGCAGAGAGCCCTATCACCCTGTGACACATAATGACAGCCCACAGATTTGCATCTACAGTAATCACACAACCAACTAACGATGCCAGAATTCATTTTAAATGCAGGACAACTGTACCACAAGGGGGCCTAGCAGAGAACAGAGATGCTGGTGCATCCACATAATTTATGTGTGCATCTACACTTAATACAGAAGGGTCCAACCACTTCTGGTAATGGAATAAAGGACTAGTACCAGATATGCAGTTTTCTTTTTACAGGTAAGTAGAATAAAATGTCTTCCTTCAGGAAAGTGGAAGAGCCCAGGGGTACATATTTTAGACTTGTACCCTAAAAGAAACACCAACTAGAGAATCCCATCCGCACTACCATCACCACCCCCCATCCAAATGCACAGCTACATCGTGAGCCGCATCCCTTAACACTGCAGAGAACCACTGTAAGAGGTTGAAAGGCCATGGCAGACTGTAGGAAATAACTCCTCAAGGCAGGGAGCAGATATCAGTCACTCTCCTTCTCATGAAGGTACTCCTCATGTTGCTGGGCAGCCACATTTGAGAAAGCAGAATGGAGAAGAGCATCTTGCTGAGCTGGGGAGAAGAGCATGGTATGCAATGACCAATCCAAAAACATTTTCTGCCTTTCCCCAGGAAGAACAAAGCACACACACCCTGCTTGCAACTAGAGCCATACAGTAATTGCCAGAGTTACCACAGCCTGCTTCCAGGCTAATTCTCTGTTCCCCCTTCCTTTCTCCACTTGGAAATTAGCCAACCCCTGCTACTGCCAGAAGAGATGCAGGAAAGGCGATCGCAGGTCAGCCTCCTTCAAACAATTCCAGGGTCTTCTTGCCAGGTTCCTCTCTGGGTAATACCATCCCTCCAACAAGAAAGAAAAGCCTCTAATTAAAAAGACCTGGACAGCAGCTCCCACTCCTGCCCTGATCAACAAAGCTTGCTAATTAAAAGCAGTTGACCTGAGCAAAGAATGGCTTGGAGGAGATTAGCCCAAGGGAGACAAGATTTAAGAATTAAATTACTTGACTGGTCTGCTTCATTTTATTTTACAATCCTGGTTTTTCCTCCTCCCTCATGCAGGTAAATGGTGGTTTTGAGTACTCAGTCCCAATTTGTAAGAGCAAAGAACCAGAGAACAGGGTTTTGCTGTTTAATTCACTGTCAAACACCACAGTCTGAATGTTTGGGCCAGAGCAGCTGCTCCATCTGATCACCAGGTGACAACTGAAAAACGACCAAGTGGCACCTAATTTCTCCACTTTGATTAACTAGTCCTTTGCACCCTGCCACATCAACAGGACTGTGAACAAACACACAAGCAATACCTCAGACACTTGCTCTGACTCCACAGCCAAGGTCTCAATGATGTATTTATCTCTGCAAGCCCTGGGAGATTTATGCCCAGCAATAAAAAGGAGGTGACCACCATCCAAAAGCAAACATGCTCAGGTCAGGTCCCCATCATTTGGCCTGATCAGCAACTCCCTGCTTTGAGTATCCTATCCCACATGGCTATAGAGCAGATGAGAGATCCTAAGGCAATCTGGGAAGTAGCAAACACATCAGGTCTCATGTGTAGGGTGCTGCAGGATGCACTGGAATAGCAAAGCAGCCGAGGGCTGGGCCCCTTGAAGAGCTCTCACATCTAGTGCCCTGCTTACATCAGTGGGAACCACAGGACGTCAGCACCTCTAGAAACCCTGTAACAGGAGGCAAATAAATGAAATGTCACACTTCCTTGCTTCAGGAAAATTAGCTGGACACACAGGGTTTTCTCCACATACAATAAGAAATTCCAGAGCAAACAGGAAATATGTTCTTCAAACACCAGCATTCAATGGCCTTCGTCACAAAATGAGGGGAATTACCCAGATCATATATATTTTCACAGAGGGAAAAAATATTATTGGGAGAAAAAGAAGCCTCCTCACAAAACACTTGGGATTTTGTGTATGTTCCACACACAGTCTTGGCACCCATTTTCTTTTAAAAATCACTGTCTTGCAGTTGACAGGCAGAAGACCAAGACAAACAGGAGCCAGGACAATCCAATTTGTACAATTTATTTATCTACTCCTCTCTTGCATCCCATTTCTTTCCTCATTCAAGACCCTTCCTTGCTTGGACGATGCAGGCCCAGCCTGGCTGATTGGGGACCTCTTGCACTCCTTAGACCATATGCTGTCTCCCACTGCAAAGGTATACATACCGGGTGCTTCTCCCTCCTATCCCAGGCAGCCAATGGAGGCAGCAGACTGCAGGCTGCCAGGAGCAGGGAGCCCCAGGCAGCTCACGCACCATATCTCTCAGACCAGCATCCTCCCTTCAGAGCTTCCTTCTCTGGACACCATACCTTGTTCTTGCTCATCACGGAGAACAGATCATGCAGAAAAAGCCACACATCTGTGAGAGGAGCTTTGCCCACACACAAGAGAGTAGCCTTCTATAATCCAAATCCTTGACAAATACACAGCTGGAGAAGAACCATTTTGGGCCTGGTTATTCCTTCCACTGGCCCCTCAGCAGGGTACCATGTCTCTTCTGTGCTCATGCTTCAGTGGCTGCTTCAGCGTTTGGGAGACTGGGCCCTCCAAAGGCCTTCTGTGCCTAGCAAGACCTTCAGGGAGAACTAAATGGTGCAGAAGCCCTGTGGCACAGTTGGTTGCCAGCCCAGGCAGCACAGCCCACCCCAGATGTGCATCCCTAAACTTTCATTGCATCTGCAGTCACAAGACATAGGCGCTTGCCAAGAGCTGGCAAACAGGTCTGCTTGGGCCCTCAGCCCACGGCTCCTCACACTCCTGACTATTGATACCAGATCTTCAGAGTCATCTCAGTTTTCACTTTTCCATGATTATGCTCTCTTCTTTATACCTTCATGCAGTCTGCAGCAACTTGGTTACCATTTTCCAGCCAGTATAGCTTGGTCACACCTGATCCTGGAATGACCATAAGAGCAAGGCACTATTTTTCAGCTGCAGTTCCAAAACTAAAATAATACCCTATTGCTTCATTCAGTTACCTTGGAAATGCTGATGGCAGGGTGAGGAAGAAAAGACTGCAACATCCAGCAAAAGAAGCTGGTCACGAATTAAGACCCTAAGGCACTACCCACCAGAAAAAAACAAACAAACAAACAAACCAAACCAAAACCACAACAATGCTTCTAAAGGAGAAATAATTCAGCAGCAGAAGTCAAGCTGCATATCAGCAAGACAGTGATTTGTATTCCTCTTCACTGAGGGAAGTAGCACATAAGCATTTAGCAACAGACACTTAGTCAAACACACCATGCTGCAATACCAGAGATGTTTCAGAGGTACCCTAGATGGCTCACCAAACATACGGGGACATTGCGGCTCACACTTTGTTCAAGCTGCATAAACAAAGATGTCTGAGATGTTATAATATACTGTTACTCATCCCTAAGTCCCCTGATGCTGTCCCTGAAATAACCCCATCCTTTTTACTACCGGGAGAGAGCCAATTGTAAACCCAACCACTTTACCTTCTGAGGGCAAGAAATTTTATCAGAGATGCAGCAACACATCCTCATCTGACTTCTGAAGCAAGAGATTTCTTTAAAGAAAGTTCTTCTCTCCAGTGTCACCTCTCTCCTGCCCAAAGGTGAGAGAAGTACAGGAAGAAGTGGAGAGAAGCAATACTGAGAGGAGGGTGCTGAATACAGTCCCTTCCAGTTACCTGGCTGAAATTCAAATGCTGGATTAGTGTCTATGGTACACTTAATAGGAGGCAAAGGAGAGAAATATAATGCTTCCTTCCGGCCTTTCACATCTACAAACCTCTCCCAGGTAGCAGACAGTCTGGTCCATCAAAGGGAGACTAGAATCAGAAATGAGACACATTTGTCATGTAAAATTTCCAGGTATGAGGAACCAAGTTGAATTTCTATCTGGCAGAAATGCTGTAATAACACAGCAGCAGCTAAGAACTCCAGTCAGGTGAAGGTCAGGGCTGCTTGGCATCCGTTACAGTCACAGACCTCTCAAAAAAACAAGAAGTGCAAAGGACGAACACTTCCCTTTGGCAAGCTCGCTCCCAGACAGCTGGAAATGATGGACTTTAAAGGTTGGAAACACAGTGGGGTTGGCTGCAGTGAACAGGGAAGAAAACTGAGATATGGAAGACGAAAAAAGTCTTCAAAACCAATGTGTTTTTATCCATCTTCTCTTTGGTCACCGAGGTAGCTCCAGCAGTGACTTGCGTTCTGGGACTGAAAGGAAAACACTAGCTGGAGCTCTCAGGAATTGGAGCATCTTCTTTCTAATGAGTTACAGCTCACATAAAAATGAGTGTACTAACCCCCCAAAGTGCCCTTTAGCCACATAAAGGGAAAAGTGCTGCAAAAGAAAGACCTTGATAAAACATAATCCAAATGGGGACACATTCAGCATTCCTTGGAGTATGTGATAGCTCTGCAATCATTCTGACACCACCAGGCAGGGTTTGGGCACTGCCTTCTGCCCAGATCCATTCCACGGGTAGAAAAATGAACAAGTAGGGAGATTGGTGTTACATTCAGATTTGGATGTGTCCTATTTCTCCTATCAAATCTCTGCAAAAGCTAGTTTTCTACCTCCCCCCTTCCGGACATCTATAAGGATCAGCAGCTGGAAACCCCTTAACACTGCCAATCTCAGCACCTAAAGACCTGTCATCTGCACTGCAGCCTGCGTTTTGTACCGATTTGTTCAGTTTTTGCCCTGATAGCACACCTCAGGCAGGCTACAGTTGCTCTGTGAAGGACTTGGAGGGAAGTTTCAAAGCTCGGCTGCTGCCAATGCACAGATGTTACAGGCTGGGTCACCGCAAGGTGCTAAAGGCCTTCAGAACTGTTGCAAAGCATTAATTATGTTCCCCCAGCTGTTCTTTAACCCTTGTTCATGTCTCCTTTCTTCCAGGGGCTGCCAGAATGACGACTGTGAACAGGAAATCAAAGCGGGAGGCTTTGAAAGGAAGCAAAGCAGAGACTTTAAAGGTTAAAAGAAAGAGAAGTCTACAAACACAAGTTCTTTTTTTAAAGATGTTCATCCCTGCCATTTGCCTGAAAGCTTTCTCTTCTCCCACCCAGGTGCAGTACTGAACTCCAGCAGCACCCAAGGAAAGATGGAAGAGGTCACCCAAATCCTGAGATACCATAGAGGACGTCTCAGCTGGGAGGTTAACCCATGCACTTGGAAATGCTTTATTTCACAAGACTGGAAGAATTGGCTTGCAGTGCGGGCTTAACCAACCCTTCTATCTCTGTAGATGCAGAGACGAGATCTGAAAGGCATTTTCCTGGTCAGAAATGCCTGCTATGCCCCAGTTGGACCAGGGCTGTACTCAGGCAGAGAGTAAACCTCTCAGACACCCCACTAACCAAACTAATCTGTTGAACCTAAGCTCAGAGCTGCTACAGAGGCCAGGGAACTCCAACCGACAAGACAGCATTCAGGTAGGCTTACCTGGACCAGCACTGAGAAACACTGAGAAACTCACCTCATGTGCTTCATCCCCTGACAGCCACCATGTGTCTGGGCTGGCAACACGCTTCTCAGGGTCCCAGCAGAGGCAATCTCAGGAGGACCAGTACACGACTTTGGGAAGTGGGAGCATTTGAAATATGTGAAGCTACTGCCAAGAAATCAGGTCCATCCCTACAGCACAGTGCTGTTCAGAGCTGCCACTGTGGGAAAGCAAAACCACTTCAGTAAGGAGGTCTGCATCCAGATACTGAGCTCTGCTGAACATCAGGACTAACAAGTGCCAACATAACACCAGGGCAGCCATTCTGGTGCTAATACTGCAGCCTACCCAAGAGGCATCTCCGGGCCCCATAAACCAGGGCTTCCCATGGGGAAAATCTGTTCATTGCTCATCTACAGACCAGCTACAAATTAAAGCCCCAGCTTGAACACAGGCATTCAACTAACATATCTGCATGGGCTGGACTGCAGCTGTGACACAGGACCATGAGTGGCCTGATAAAACCCACCAGTCTCCCAAATGGCTTCTCCCTCCCCTATTCCCCATGCTTTAAGCTGCAATCAAACAGAGCATAACTCCCTTTTAAGACTTGCAGATGTTGTGTTTCTGAATCATCTTGGTTGGGCAGCTTGTGCTGGCAAGAGGAAATAAGATTGTCTCTGGAATCCTATGTGCTGCAGCTCTCCACGCACGAAAGGCTCCTGCACACTTGTGGGCTAAATAACTTCCTATGCTAGAAACGAAACAGAGTGGGGAGGAGAGTACAGACACAACAGCAGCAAACAAGCAAGCAGACACTGAGGTGATAGAAAAGCAGGCAGAAAAAACCACACTGCTGTGCCTGGACACACACCCTAAACAGCAGCATCTTCCATTGGCTTCCACATTTTAAAAGGCAGAAAAACACTGAAGACTAAGTTTTGTCTGACATCTCCTGGACATGCCTTCAGCCAGAGATCATTATGGCAGCATGGTGGCCAGGGCTTGAACTTCTACATAATGACCCCAGACAGCTACCAATAGCCTCAGCTGCTGCTAGCGCAAATGTTAGCTCCATTGCAGCCTGAGGAGCTATGATAACTTAAAAAACAAAACAAAACAATGCATAGGCTCTGAGCCCCAGGGCCACATAACACCAGACAGAGCTCCCCTGACAGCCAAAGGTAAAGAAGCTTCTTCCAGGCTCAGGACCCTCATCCCAGGTCCTCAAACAGGATGCAAGTCCTCGCACACCAAAGCAGTGGGTAATAGCTTTCCTCCCCTACAGAGACACAAGACGGAGTGTCATGGGGAAGCCTGACACTGGGCACGCAGCCATTTCAAATGGGAATCAGGCGTTTGCAGTGACACCCTTACTCAAACTCAAAGCACTCTCTCAGTCCTTGCATGCAGGGTTTGGGCTTGCCTTCCTTGGGTGGCTGTCCTAGGGCAGCTTGAGGTGGGCTGATACGATTCCCACCAGGGAATGGACCAGATGGACCAACAGCCAAACAAAATCAGATTAAAGGCTTTGTGGGAGCACTGTTTGTGTTACACGTTTCTGGAAACCCCCATTATACTCAAGTATCAAGCAAGGAGACAATGTTTTTATCTGCTTAATAGAGCTCTTCAAACCAGGCACAACCACGTGGCCTAGGCTGGCTATTTTAAAACAATGTTCCACTGAGACTCTTGTTTCCAACAGAATAATTTAACACTTCACTCTGGCAGAGCACTTGCACACCCAGATATCAAAGCAGAAAGGCTATGCTGATTTTACAAACCAGGGGGAGGGAGTTGCAATGCAGCAACATAGCTCATGCGACCTGCAATCCCAGCAGAAACTCCTATGTGCCCAAAGCAGACCCCAGCACGCATAGGCAGCAATGCAGCTTCTCCAGCAGCCCCTCCCAGACAGCAGCTTTCCTGTTTCTCCTTTTTTTTCCAGCATTCTTTCTTGGGTTTTTCTAATCTTTGGGCCCACACACACACACTCCAAGTTCAAGTTACTGAAATCTCACAGGGGGGCTGACATCTCCTGGTGAAGATGATCCCACCAGTGTTATTGTCTGGCTGCCAGCTCCCGGGAAACAGGCGCTGCATGAGGGTGGTTGCTGTTTTTAACCAGAGGCCACATCTGACTTGAGTGTTAGGGGAGTTAATGAGCACTGTGCAGCAGGAGGGAGGCTGGGAAAAAGCAAACAGGGAAGCTTCATTTCTGTGTTTCATTATTTGTATAAGAAAAATAAGACAGGGGCCTTAAGGGGAGCATAAACATTTTTTTCTTTCTTTCTTTTAAGTAGCATAATTACAGGGTCTGCTGGGATGTCCTGTGGCCAGAGGTAAATTGAAGGGAGGTGCCTGGGTGCTCATGCAGGACCTCACAGGTCACATTGCTCTTCCAGGTCACAAGGTCCAGAGAGAGACATCCCTCATGCCGTACTAGTGAGTCCTGTTGGGAATACAGCTGCAGTCATGGTCAGGCAGGGAAACCTTTGACAATCTGCAGTAAGGGACAGCTGCTTAAGGACTACCTCACCTTCTAGAAATCAAGACCTGCACCAGTTTGCAGGGTGCTAAGAAGGAGAACACACCAGCCATTCCTGCCAACACCATGGTATTCACATATACCCACTACAGCCCTAGAGAAGATTGCTCTGTAGCTCACCCCATTCACCCAACCCCATCCCAGACATAGGATGGGTCTTCATGATAGACCCTCTCTTGGGGATAACAGTCTCCAGGCTGCCCCCAGGGAATCAAGGCATCCTGGGAGCTTCCTCTCCAGCTCTGAAGGGGGTTCAGGCCACTCAGTTGGGTGCTCAGCACCAGGCAAGTTGAAGCCAAATACAGTAGTCTCTAGAAAAGACAGACAGGGTCAGCACACCTGACACTATTCCCCTTAAAGCAGCAGGAAAATGGTTAAAAGGTAAGATTTATGGGCATATATCTCAGCCAGAACCACCAGGTGATCATGTGTACACATTTCTCTACTCTAAGACCTAATTTTCCACCATTTCCCTTGATTTGCTGTTCCTTTTCTTCCATTTCCTTGATTTAGGGCCCAATTATTTCTTGTCCTCTTGCCAGTGAAACAAAATATTTCATAAGCACTCCTGCCGTCTCTCCCCGCTCCCTCCCTCCTTTGGATGCTGGTTTCAATGCCTGACTCATGCCTCATGTTCTGCAAAATTTAAAGTATTTTAGTGAACACCTAATGATGATTTTACCATTTTTCTCAGTGATATAAATGGGATTTGGCACCAACAAGCTCGTTGCTGGAATTTAAGTGAGTCTATAGCCCCCGCAGCTCTGGCACACCTTTGCAAAGCAGTCCCTAGGGACTGTCACCTGGACATGATTTTCTTCTGATGAGACTGTGTCCTTCACTAGAGATGAGCCACATGCCCTGGGCTAGGCTGCTGGTGACACTGCTAGGATATGGAGAAGGGCAGACAATTAAACTCAATAGCTCATCTGGCTCCTGACCAATACACGGTGCCCTGCAAGAGTTGTGTCAGCAAAAGCAGCACAACTCTGGGAAGAGAAGGCAACTTCCTGGCTGGACCA